>LPNX010356459.1:243798-255191 GCA_001517045.1 Pseudotsuga menziesii | reverse complement strand
AAATACATAAATACATTTTTCAATAAATTAAAATCAAAATATATTAATATATATGTGTGTGTTTCTTTTTTAGAAAAAAAAATCCACGCTTTTGTTTGAGCTTCAAAAAAAACTAAAATACATAAATACTTTTTTCAATAAACTAAAATAAAAAAATGTCAAAATATATATATTTAAAATATATATATATATATTTCAATTTGAATATATATGATCAAAATATTTAAGCAAAATATATGCGTTGTTTATATAAATGCCTAGGTTGGTTTAAGGTTCATGATTGTCTCGTGTTTAGGGTTTGGATTTTTTTGAGTCCTTCGTGTATTCTCGGAGGATTGAAAAAATTCGGGCAACATTTCTGCTTGCCGGACTTTCATTTAAAAATTAAACCGGCAACATAAACGCTATCGGTTTACAAAATATGTATAAAACAAAAAAAAAAATATTAAATAAAAAAACAAATTTCAATTTTATAAATATTTTAAATGCTACCGGCAACATTTCTACTTGACGACACACATTGCAAACATACTAGGTAAAAAATTAAAACGTAAAAACATCTATAATAATGATTTTTTCACTTTTAACCTAACATTTTAAAACTTAATTAAAAAATTAAAATTTCATTTCTATTTCAGAAAACAAGCTTTGAGGGTTACCATTCTTCTCCGACATTTTGGTGAAAGGGGGTGTGGTTTGCGTGGTCTGTCGATTGAACTCTACGGGGGTGCGACTGCACGGGCGACGTGTTCTAGGACGCAGCCGCTCAGTCGAGGTAACAGCTCGATCAAGGGATTTTGCAGCAGACTGAATTGTGGCTACGGGTGTACGCGTCCCTTTTTATAATTTTTTAAAAACAAGGAGCTTGATCGAGGTATGAAGCTTGATCAAGGTCCATAGCTCGATTAAGGTCACTACCTAAAAACTAAGGATGTAATGTGTTAATATGACGAGAAAGAATTGACTGAACCCTCGAAGATGGCAGTAGTTCGTGGTTTCACAGGAGACAAACTGCTCTCTCATCTTAGTAAGACGCCATGGCTTCCTCAACACCTTCTCTGGTGATCATACCCAGCTCTTTGAAGGTCACGCATAGGTTCATGTTTCCTTTTTATGCTTGCCTTTGCCCTTTTTTCACTGTTTTTATTTGGCTAGGGTTTTACTATCTCAGGAAGCTGGTTCGGCATCCTTCGTTTTGTCTTTCTATTCCCTATCTCTTTGAGGGTTGTTATACTATCTCTCCTTGCCGTCCTTGGAGGTTCGTTCCACATTCCTCAGCTGGTAGGTGTCTTTCTTTCTGGGTTTCCTTTGTTTTTTTTCTCCCTACTAGTGTGGTTGAGTTCCAGGCTATCGTCTCCCTTGGAGTCCCTCCCCTTTAATGGGGGACTAGTACCAACCAAGGGTTATATAAAAAGTGGGAAGTAAGTTTGTTTTATTGGCAGTTGCTCTGGTTCTATCGTCGCTTTCTCCACCACCTTGCATGGGGTTTCTCCTTACTGCTTCGTTGTAGTGTATTATGGGTTTTGGTTGACTTTTGATCAAGGTTGTATGGGTGAAGACATTTCCTGTATTTTCTGTTCAAACCCCCCTTGGGTTCCTCTTTCTCTGTCGGGTCACTTGTCGTTGACATTTGTCTTTTATCCTGACAGATCTTTCTTTGGGTTCACTCACACCTTTTTCCTATTGGGTTTATGATTGCCGTTGACAATGGCCCACCGGAGTGTGGTTTGTTTGGTGGGACTTGGGATTTGGGCTTTCGATTGTAGCCTTTTTCATCACTATTCCTTCTCTTGGTTAAGGCCTTTTACTGAGGGTAGGTATCTCTACCTTCTGCCACCTCACTGTGAAGGGTTGACCTGGGCCGTTACTTCATGGCTGACGATGGTAAGATACAGTGGTTTCGGCAGAAACGTTAGTTTAAATGCATCAGGGTATAGGCAGGTCGTTATCGTTTTGTTTTAGGTCATGATGTTTTTTTGGATAGGGTCTCCTCCCTTTGTTCATGAGCATTGGTTGGGCATCTGGAGTATTGCAAGATGGACAAAGCCTCTTGGGTGAGCTGGGCTACAGATAATTGGAAGCCGCTCTTTGATTATGTGCCGACCATAAGTCTTCTGTCCAATGGGTGGATAGTGTTTGTGTTTCTTGATGCGAAGCATTGCTCACGTGTTTTGGAAGGTATCTGGCATATCGAAAAAGGATCACTGGTTCTTGATAGATGGCACTCCAAGTTTGATCCTTTGCGGGAAAGAATCGTCAAACGTCACTTGTGGGTCTTGTTACCCCATCTACCCTTTCCCCTTTGGAGCTGTCCCATTTTGGAAGGAATCGGGAACACTATCGACAGATTTATCTCTATGGAGGATGATTTTCAGCATATCTTTCTTTGGGTTCACTCACACCTTTTTCCTGTTGGGTTTACGATTGCCATTGACAATGGCCCACCGGAGTGTGGTTTGCTTGGTGGGACTTTGGATTTGGGCTTTCGATTGTAGCCTTTTTCATCACTATTCCTTCTCTTGGTTAAGGCCTTTTACTGAGGGTAGGTATCTCTACCTTCTACCACCTCATTGTGAAGGGTTGACCTAGGCCGTTACTTCATGGTTGACGATGGTAAGATACAGCGGTTTCGGTGGAAACGTCAGTCTAAATGCATCAGGGTACAGGCAGGTCGTTATTGTTTTGTTTTAGGTCATGATGTTTTTTTGGACAGGGTCTCCTCCCTTTGTTCATGAGCATTGGTTGGGCGTCTGGAGTATTGCAAGATGGACAAAGCCTCTTAGGTGAGATAGGCTATAGATAATTGGAATCCGCTCTTTGATTATGTGTCGACCATAAGTATTCTGTCCAATGGGTGGATAGACGGTTTGTGTTTCTTGATGCGAAGCATTGCTCATGTGTTTTGGAAGGTATCTGGCGTATTGAAAACGGATCACTGGTTCTTGATAGATGGCACTCAAAGTTCGATCCTTTGCGGGAAAGAATCGTCAAACATCACTTGTGGGTATTGTTTCCCCATCTACCCTTTCCCCTTTGGATCCGTCCCATTCTGGAAGGAATCAGGAACACTATCGACAGATTTATCTCTATGGAGGATGATTTTCAGCAGGTCTATGACAAAAGGGTTGCCAAAATACTTGTTGAATTTGATATCTCATTGGGCCTTCCAGATGAAGTTGAGATTCTTTGTGGGGAGCGCTTATTAATTCAAAGGCTCGATTATCTTCATGTGCCCTTTAGGTGCAGTTGCTATCACATAGTGGGTCAATTATGGAAAGTTTGTCCTCACCGGCTTTCTACTGGGAATAATCTGGTTGCTGAGGTACAGAGTTTGCCTTCATCTGCTGATTTCCCTTTGGAGGGGTTTCAAACTCCTACAGGTACATCCAATGATGATCTTCAAACCCCACCAGGTATCCCTTTTGTTTCTCATCCTATTTCTGAAATAGTATCAGAATATTTCTTGGAGGATGTAGATTATTTGATTTCGTCACATAAAAAATTACTCAGTCCCACAAGGAATGTTGTTGTTTCTTCTCCTCGGGACTCCTCTTTGGGTTTGAACCAGCATTATCCCTCCATTCTTGATCCTGTTTCTTTTCCTGTTGAGTCTCTCACTCTCCATTCTAATGAATACCTCTCCTCTGATCGGGTTATTCATCCTGGGACCTTGGCACCCCCAGCACTTGATTCCTTGGAGGTTTTTCCCCCCCTTCAAGTTAGGAGTTCTCTCGATGGATCTGTTATACCTCCTCCTACAACCCTTCCTCCCCCTTCTCATTTGGTCACTCCACCTCATAGTCCAACCTCCTCACCATCTTTTTCTGACCCCTCCTTGAAGAAGTCCCTCTCTGTCTTTACCGCCACTTCCCCTTCATCCCCCACTACTTTGCATATCAACTCCATTAGATTTTCAATGTGACAGTCCGAAAGAAAGCTAGGGGAAAAGGGAATACAAAGGTGGATCTCTCCACAGCCTCACCTCCCTATGTTCCCCTTTTAGTTCGAATTAAGGAGGCTGCGAGAGGAAATTCAGCTAGGGGTCTTAGAGCATCGTCACCCCATGAGGTTTTGACCTAATGTTAATTCTCTCTCTTAACATTCATGGTCTGGGGGGCAGGACCAAAACTCTCAGCCTCCGCTCTCTCTTTTACTCACTCAACCCTGATTTCATCCTTCTGCAGGAGACTATGTGCAGTGCATCTCTTGCACTTTTTGATTTTTCTAAAATTCTCCCCTCCTGGGAGTTCTGTGCCATTAGCGCTCGTGGTTTATCTGGGGGTTTGCTATCAGCTTGGAATCCTCTAAAGGCCAATTGTAGGGATTACCATACTTGTGCCGGTTTATTACTGCAAGCCACCATTAGAGGATCTTCTCTGCCCTTACACATTCTAAATGTTTATGGTCCGTATCGTGACAGAGAATGTTTCTGGGATAATGCCCTCCGTGGTGGTCTTCTTACCCTTCTTGGACTGGTTTTGGGAGGTGACCTTAATCTTACTCTCCATTCCTCTGAGATTTGGGGCTCTAAATATATTTAGGATCCTCTTTCTGACCACTTTAATTCACTCTTCAAGTCTGCGGGTCTTGTAGATGTGGCTCCTCAGGTGTCTGGACCCACTTGGTGCAATGGCCGTATTGGGGACGAAGGTATTTGTAAACGATTGGACCGTTTTCTTATTGCTTCTTCTCTGCTACCCTCATTGGGGTCTTACAGGACTTGGATTAAATGTCATGACCTCTCAGATCATTACCCAATCTACTTTGAGTGGATCCCTCACAGAGGTCCCTTTAATTACCCGTATAAGTTCATTCGCTCTTGGTTGGAGGACTCTGATTTCATTAAGTGGTTTTATAACTGGTGGACCTCTTTCTCGAAAGCTGACACTATCTCTGATATTGAGGACCTTTGTCACATTCTCCGTAAACTTAAGTCAGCTACCAAAAGATGGACAAAACATAAATCTGACAGTTTTGCCTTGGCCACTTCCAAGCTCGATCATGCTATTGAGTCTATTTTGGCAGGTCCCACCTTTGGTATCCTTACAAAAGATCAAGCTGCTCACTTGTCATTTCTTATCGTGGAAAAAAAAAAAACCTTAATTCATCTACAGCTTACATGGCAACTCAAGAGTAGAACCAGATGGGATCTTCAAGGTGAGTCAAATACAAAAAAATTTCATGTGGATGCCTCGGGTAGAAGATTACATAATATGATTTGGTCCCTCGAAGACTCAGATGGTAACTTAATTAAGGATGACTCCTCCCTAAAAGAGATGGGAAAAGATCACTTTGCAAACATTTTCAAGGATGATGGAGGCACTAATCTGGTTCATCAACTTAAAGTGGTTTCACTTTTTAAAAGACTTATACCCCCTGAGCACTCCTTTTCACTTAGCTGTCCGGTTAATTTAAAAGAGATTTAGCATTCCCTCAATTCTTTAAAAAAAGACCGTAGCCCAGGGCCGGATGGATGGCCTGTGGAATTTTATCTACATTTTTTTGATCTCCTAGGACCTTTGCTTCTGAATTCTGTTGATCAGACCAGACTCTTGGGTTACATATCCCCTTCCCTGAACTCCACATTCCTTTCTCTTATCCCAAAGATTGATAAACCTCGTACCTTCGCTGACTTCAGGCCCATCTCCTTATGTAACCTCCTTTATAAGCTTATTTCAAAAGTAATTGCTGGAAGGTTAAAACCCTTTTTGGATCAGGGAATTTCCCATGAACAATTTGGGTTCCTTAAGGATCGCCTTATCTCTGAACCTATTGGAATAGTTCAGGAAGTTCTTCACTCTGTGAAAACCCAAAATCTTTGTGCTTTTGTTCTCAAATTGGATCTCTCGAAGGCTTTCGATAGGGTGGACTGGACCTATGTCACACTGATCCTGATTCAAATTGGTGTACCTCTCCTTACTGTAAATTGGATCATGGGTTGCCTATCCACTGCAAATTTTGTGGTTCTGATCAATGGAACCCCATCCAATTTCTTCCCTACTTCCCGTGGTATTCGTCAAGGTTGTCCCTTATCGCCGCTTCTTTTCATTCTTGTCATTGAGGGTCTCAGTCTTCTCATTCGGGATGCTAGAGCAAATGGTCTGATTAGAGGAATTCAGCTCTCTCCCTCCCTTTCCCTATCTCACCTTCTCTTTGTTGATGATGTGATTCTTATGGGATCAGGTACTCTCCTTGACTGGTCTGCTTTTGAAGTTATTTTGGAGACCTTTTGTAAAGCCTCAGGTATGAAGATAAATTTTGATAAGTCATGTTTGCTCTATTATAATCTCACTACTGACTGTCTGAATTGGTTCGTTGGTAACCTGCCTTATAAATTGTAGCCACTTCATTCTGGTTTAACCTATTTGGGATTTTTCTTGAAGCCTCTCAGCTATAGAGTTATGGATTGGCACTGGATTATTAAAAAACTTGAAAAAAGAATTAGTCATTGGACTAACAAGCTGCTTTTTCTTGGGGGTAGATTGATTCTTGTGCAATATGTTCTTTCAAGTATCCCAGTGTATTGGATGGGTCTTGCTCCCCTTCTTGCTTCCATTCTCCAGACTCTTAGAAGGGTTATGTTTAACTTCTTGTGGGGATCCTCTGGCACTAACAGGAAATATCATCTGGCTAATTGGGTGGACCTTTCTTGGCCCAAGGAGCATGGAGGGTGGGGTATTAAAAATCTTCCATGGTTCAGTTTGGCTCTGAGATTAAAGACCTTTTGGAGAGTCCTTCAGTTAGGGGGCCTTTGGTTTCAAGTCCTTCACTGCAAATATATTAAAATGGGATCTGTGGCAGATTGGTTCAGATCTAAAAAATTCAGCACGTGTAATGTATCTATAGTTTGGAGAGGTTTCATTCATACTCTACCATGGATAGGCTCGAATTTGGCTTGGTAGGTAGGAAGGGGTAATGATATCCTTGTTGGGATTGACCCAATTGTTGGTTCTCACACTTGTTTCTATCTACCAGATGAACTGAGATCATATCTGTAGGATTTGGATATATGTTCTCTAGTGCAGGCACAAAATACTCAACAAGATGCTCAGAGTTATTGGTATACGGCAGAGGAACTGAATTTGGGAGGCTCTTTTATTGATTTGTGGACTGATTATATTGTTGGTTTAATTGGAGCTGGTATCTGTATCACAGATGTTGATGATGAATTGGTTTGGGATTATTGTAAGAAGACGGGCTCTTTATCAGCTAAAAATGCTTATGATTGTATTGTTTCCTCTTCCCTGGGACCGACTACAACACCTGTTGACTCGTATTTATGGAACAATTCCCTGCCAAATAAAATTTCATGTTTCACTTGGTTAGCAGTCAGATACAGAATACTTACCTGGGAGAATTTACAGAAAAAAGGAAAGCAGGGCCTAGGTATTTGTGTACTTTGCAATGTAGATGGGGAAACTGTAGAGCATCTTTTCACTAAATGTGTTGTATGAAAAATGGTGGATGAATAGGTTTGCGATCATTTAAATTTACATGCTTTCTTATCTCATGTTCCTATAGTGGATATGTTACTTGACTGGTTGGGGAAGATGTCTAAAAGTTCGACTCTCCATTTGCTTCCATTCCACATGATGTGGATTGTATGGAGGACCCGCAATAAGGTTATATTTGAAGATGAAAGAAGAAATGTCTACAGTATTGTATGTCAAATTATTACTGCTATACAACATCTTTCTATTTTTCCTGTCAAGAGGAAAAAATCTGTCAGAATATTGGGGAAGCCTCCTCAAATGATCTACCCCTATGGTTTCATTGATGGAGCATCAAACTGTACGGTTGCTGGTGTAGGTTTTTGCATTTATATAAATGACTGCCACCATATGGAGTTCTCGCTGGGGGTCGGACATGGAACCAACACTAAAGCGAAATTGCTCAGCTTATGGGCAATTCTTCTTACCTCCCATATGATGGGGATCCCCTTACCCAGATATATGGTGATTCTCTTGTAATCATTAATTGGGTGAGGGGATCGACTTCTCTCTCCCCCACTGATCTGGTTCATTGGTGTAGTGAGACAAAAAAGCTATTCTCTAACTTCCAGGCATTGTCTATCAACCAAATCTATCGAGAGCACAATCGGCTGGCTGACCGCCTCTCTAAAGATGCACTCATTTTTCCACAAGGAAAAGGCAGATATAAGGAATTTTTCGAGAACCAATTGGTTTCTCAGGTTCTATTTCAAGTCTATTGAGAATGTCAAAAGGAAATTTCTTTCCTGTTGTTGTTTTTTTTTTGTAATGAGTTCTCACTTTTAGATAGCTGAGCAGTGCCTTTTGACACTCGTTAGATGTGGCTGAGTTGACAGTCCTCTTATGATGAGACATTTTACTGATGGGATATTTTAGTGATTGATGTGCCATTCCCCCTGGCTGAACTCCTATGGCCAGTGACTTGATGTAACCCGATAGTGGGATGACTGTAAAGATGACCTTTTATTCCTATAAGAATAACAAGGACAGGCTTTTTTCTTCCTGAAAAAAAAAAGGTCACTACCTTGATCGAGGGTTTATTTAACCCTCGATCTAGCTCTTGGCAAACCCTCGATTGAGGATTTAGCAAGAGCTCAATCGAGGGTTTAAAAAAACCTCGATCAAATGCTTGTTAAACCCTCGATTTAGGTATCAACACCTCGATCGAGGGTGTGCTTTTTGCATTTCACCGAAAATCTGTTGCCAAAAATCATTACCCACCTCCATGGATGCACCCAAGTGCAGTTGGCATAGTTGGAAACTTTAGAGTGTGTATCATCGGATTTTGAGAACACATAGTAGAGAGATCAATGTCATAGAATTGATGGCATCATAAACAAAAAGATGACATTTAAGTTGAAAGTACATGATGTAGTATTTAGTCACCAAGTGGCTAATAATGAGCTAGGAGGAATATCTATGAAGAAGAAATGGCTAAGCTTGGGTGGTATTAGCAGCAAGAAGCCAAGAGGGACCCAGAGTCTTGATAGGAGTAAAAATCCAATAAGTGTTGAAGTAATTAGTAGTTTACCATTAACAAAGGCTGAGGTTAGGAGTAGAGTTGGAGTGTTGAAACCTCATAACATTTCTTAATTTTCATTTCTTTAAGAATCCATTGTCTTTCAAGATGTGGGATACTTGTTTCACTTTATGGGAAACATCATGTTTGACTAAAGTTAATGACCACGTCAACCCCATTTCATGAGACAAAACATAACACATTCTTGGAGGGATTGAACGCTAGTGGGGGTATACCACCATTCTTGTTTGAGTTAGACAAAGTGTGCATGAATAATCACTACTACAATGGGAGGGAGGAGCACCCATCCAAACATGGAGATTGCCAGCTCAATTACCCGAGCCAAAAAATATGATGCTTTACTTGAGAAGTACATTTAGGTTCTTCGGAGATATACTCAACATTTTAGCATTTTTCTGAACTTAGTGGTGTACTCTTTTACTTTTATTTTGTTGAGCCGTATGTTATAAAGTTCGAATTCAATAATCATTAAATTCGATTCAGGTTTGAATTTTATGATTGAAAGCTATGTTACAAGGTTCAAATTCAAAAATCATTAAATTCTATTTGGGTTCTAATTTTACGATGACGTTCAAATGGAGTTCGCCATTAATAACAAACATATTTCTATATTTTATATTTAATAAATAACATTTAATATATAAATACATGATATAAAAAACATTTAATATACAATATATATTAAAAATATTTAATAATTTATATATCTAATATTTAACTTATAAATGATAACATTTAGTATATAAATGACATAATATATAAAAAAACATTTCCTATTCAATATATAAAAACGTTTAATAATTTATGTAATAAGAACCAATTTGCAATATCATGAAAAAAAAACCATATTAAATTATTTTTTTGGATTTTATTTTTGACAAAACCAAATATATTAAAATTCAATTAGTTCAATTTCTTATGTCAAACTTTCGCTTTTTTCCCTAAATCACTAAGCAGATGAAAGCTTGATAGTGGCATGCCATTTTCTATAACTAGAACAAATCTATAGCTTTAATATTCATCTTAATATCATAAAAGTATTTAGAAAGTATCAACATTGATATTTTATATCTATTTTTGTTATATATCTTAATAAAATTGTCATTTATTTCTATTTTTTCACTTTTTTTTTACTTATATTAATTCACATACATATTAACTACAATTGTATTATACTTTGTTTTACTTTGGTATTAGTTAATATTAAAAATATAATCGAAATTTGCATTATGGTATGAAATTAATATTAACATATAATATTTTCTTTTGTAGATCATAACAATTGATGACCGTGTAAATGATGATCCAAATCATGTTGAGCCTACTTCAGATATAGGAGAAGAGGAAGATGATGAATGATTAAGATGATGATGGTGATGATGACGAGGTTGATCAATATGATAAGTTTGATGATCATGATGAGGACCATAGCCATGTTCTTTATGATGATGTTGGTGGTGATATTATGCTATCCATGAGCATGCTACATTTTGTATTACATTTACATGTATTGTGGTTGATATATAAACATGATATATTTATCATTTTGACTTTTATAACTCTATATAAAGACCATACAACTTGTTTATTATCATATTGGTATTTAAATCATATATATTTAACTTCTTTTTACTTTACTATAATGAAATCTATAAAGGGTCTTGATATATTAATCATACATTTGAATTGTAGTTGATTTGAATAAAAGATGATGATGATATTATCTGTATTGTTTTGTTACTTTATATATATTGGAAATTGTCAACATTCGTTTGACAATGAATTACTACTATGTATGATGATATTACTACTTTTGGATCGATGATATGGATTTCCCTTAAACTTCTTCAGAAATGTTACAGTGAATGCAAAAAAAAAATGGATGCAAGATTAGATGCAACACTACATTAGAGGAAATTTGGGGTCTAAAATGGGCCTCCTAAGGAAAATAATAATAAAAACCACATCACACTACAAATATGCCATGTGAGATTAAATCTAATGAAAATCTAATGAAAGTCAACCCAAATCATCTCATTAATGGTAGTTGACAACTATATTGAGTTAATGTAGAGTTAAGAGATATTGGTTAAAAATATTAATGAAATATTTAGATTCTCATGCACACATAATAAATGATAGGAAACTTTTGAATTTTATATTATTATTTTTTTAAATGAATAGACCATTATTTTTTATATATTTAATAAATATAAAACTCAAATATATTCATTTATAATGAAAAATATAATTATAATAATATTAAAAAAATAAAAAAATGACTACTATTTTTTAATATACATTTTATATTAATTCTTATAAAAATATTACATCACATAAATTTAAAAACAATAAACTATGAA
>LPNX010356459.1:207014-236066 GCA_001517045.1 Pseudotsuga menziesii | reverse complement strand
GGGTTCGGGTCTCGGCTCTCCCAGCTCTGTAAATTTCTTTCTGCATGTGGTAGAAGGAGTTGGAGGTGGGAGTCTGTAGGGATTTCCTTGGCATGGGCTCCCCCTCATCCAAGCCTTTATAAAAGATCGCCTTGCTCTGACCACCTTTTTCTCCTGTCAATGTTGTTACCCTTCTGCATCCTGGGAAATCGATGATCAGGTTGATACCTCTTCATTCCGAATCGACAGGTAGGAAAGGGTTCTAGGATGCCTATGCTCCGGTTGGAAGAAAGACACCCTAGGGACTTTGTCTTGCTCAGATAATTCTTGGGGTTCTGATCTGCAGCAAGAAATAATCAACCTCTGGAGTGAATCAGCCCTGCAGCAAGAAATTGAAGACATTGCAGTTTCCTCTTTGCAGATACAGTTTTCCCGAATAGCAATCATGTCTGACTCTGGCAGAATGGCTCACTTTGGCAACAACCCTGGGCTGCAGGATATTATGATGAATTTACGCAGGCTATACGAGATGAGAACCATAGGGGTAATGGACAACAAGGAAATGGCTAAGGAAATAAAGAGTATGAGTGAGAGTGTGAGTAGAACATCTCTGGAGGTCAGCAATAATGGTGCCTGCACAGACAACCTTGAAAGCAACCTGCTCGAGCTATTGGGAAGAGTAGAACGCATAGAAGAAGATCTTCAAAAGCTTGTTTCTATGAATCAGGAAAGTAGGGTTAATGGCGTCAATGAAACTACTGTTCATCCTATGGAAGAAGAATCTATTTTACAGTCCATGCCTCAGAAAGGCACCTGACTTTTATCTTTTTCTTTTTATGTTTCAGTTTAGTATGGGTTTTTATGTTCCAGTTTTGTATGGGTTATGTATCTCTGTACTTTTCTTTGTAGTCAGTTCGTGAGGGTATATACTACCCGTATAGTATGTAGTTCTGAAACAATCATATGCTCTCTCTTTTGGGAAACGGAACATGTTTGGTGTGTAGCATTTTTGCCTTACCGGCCTTATATTTTCTTTCTCTGATGTAATGAATGGTTGTGCACAGCCTCTTAATATAATCCCTTTTTCTATTTCTGTTAAAAAAAAAGATAATGATAAGGTTCACCTTCAATTAAGGATAAAGACTCTTGACTTAAATTTAATAGTAATTACATAAGGGTGTAACTTATTAGGATTTCACTCGCCTTCGGAGTCTTGATTTATAATAGATTTAAGATTTTTCATAAATACTAAGTTTTTTAAATTATTAATGTTTTAGGAGCTTTAAAAGTTATATCATGTTGTTGATGCCATTGACTCAAAGCGAGGAGTAGAAGCCGATTCCATCGATTTAGTAGAAGTTCCAATTTTATTCGAAGAATCTCTTCACCTAGAACCACCAACATGAGCGAAGGAAGGGGATTATGTACAAATAAATATTTAAAAAAAAAATTATCAAGCCAAAGTTTCATCTTCAACAAAGGTGGTATTTTACTACGTGAGCTATCTCTATTCGGGCTTTTAGGGAAGAAATAGAGTTCACTTACTATACTATTTCTATAATTATACACCTTTATAACAAAGTGACTTCAGTCACAAAGAAGGACCAAGAGATGAAAAGATTAGCCAGGGTGAGATGGTAATTTATCGAGCATGAAGTGGCCTATGGGGTGGTAAATTCTTGTTACATTGATAGACGTATATATGTTAGAAATTTGGGGTGGACTACCATCTATGCTTTTTCATCCACCGATGACAATGAGACAAGTGTATTGTCTAGATTGATTCTATGGGCGTCGTCCAAGATTAAACAAGAATGAGACAAGTGTACTGTTGAGATTGATTCTATGAGTGTTGTCCAAAATTAATAATTAATAATTTAAAAAAAAATAATAATTTAATTAACATGTAATAAGTAGAATTAGTGATAGTTGTAAAAACTAAAATTAATCTTCAACTATTGGATTATTAGATACAACTACTAGCTTAACTCCATTGATTATTACATACAATTATTAACTTAACTCCAATGATTCTAGAACTATAGTAGCTTAATTTCAACTCTAATCAAAGTTATATTGGATAACTATTAGCTTAACCATTAAATGAAACTATTAGCTTAACTCCAATTATTTTACAAGTATTAGCTTAACTTCAACTCTAATTACTTACGGCTTAGTCCAAGTGCATTTGGCATCTAGGAGTCTAGCTAATTTGGAGTCATGTAAGAGTCGAACTAGTAATAAAATAGTTCGAACTCTTAATAAATTCCTCTAAACTCGTGTGATAATTGCAGTTCATAGCTCTTTTATTAACTACAATAGATTTATATTAGCTTAACTATTAGATACAACTATTAGCTTAACTCCAATGATTCTACAACTATTAGCTTAAATTCAACTCTAATTACTTACGGCTTAGTCCAAATGCATTTGGCATCTAGGAGTCTAGCTAATGTGCAGTCACGTAAGAGTTGAACTCCTAATAAAATTGTTTGAACTCCCAATAAATTCCTCTGAACTCATGTGATAACTGGACTTAGTGGCATGGTATTGTGCAACTCACATGACACTCGAACTCCACCTACCAATTGGGAGTCCACTTAATGTGCATAACGCTTAGTAGAACTCCATTTGGAAGCTAGAAGTTAGGATAAATCAGATGTCTTTTATTAACTAAAATAGATTTATATTAACTTTTAAATTAACTATTAACCATTTGAACTCCTAATAAACAATTATAAAAAAATAAAAAATAACTCATGTGATAACTGCAATTTGTGGTAGTTGGAAAAAAATAAAAAATAAATAAAAAAATAGCTCATGTGAAAACTTAACTTAATGGCATGGTAATGTGTAGTCCATGTGACACTTGAACTCCATCTAGGAGCTCGAAGTCAAGCTAATTAGTCAAACAATATTTTACAACTTGGAGTTGAAGTAACATGTATCGTGTGATAGTATAACTCCTAATAAAATCCTCTCAACTCCTAATAAAATCCTCTGAATTCATGTGATAATTGCAGTTAGTGGAATGGTAATGTGCAACTCATGTGACACTCGAACTCCACCTACCAATTGGGATTCCACTTAATGTGCATAAGGCTTAGTCCAACTCCATTTGGAAGCTAGAAGTCACGATAACTCAGAGCTCTTTTATTAACTACAAGAAGATTTATATTAAATTTTAAATTAACTATTAATCGTTCGAACTCCTTGTAAACAATTATAAAAAATAATAAAAAATAGCTCATGTGATAACTGAACTTAATGGCATGGTAATGTGTAGTCCATGTGGTAGTTGAACTCCATCTAGCAGCTCGAAGTCGTAGTCCATGTGGTAGTTGAACTCCATCTAGCATCTCGAAGTCGAGTTAATTAGTCAAACTGCATTTTACATTTGGGAGTTGAAGTAAGGTGCAGTTCATGTGACAGTAGAATTCCTAATAAAATCCTCTGAACTCCTAATAAATTCCTCTTAACTCATGTGATAACTGCACTTAATGGCATGGTAATGTGCAACTCATGTGACACTCGAACTCCACCTACCAATTGGGAGTCTAGTTCATGTGCATAAGGCTTAGTCCAACTCCATTTAGAAGCTAGAAGTCACGATAACTTGAAGCTCTTTTATTAACTACAATAGATTTATATTAACTTCTAAATTAACTATTAAATACAACTATTACCTTAACTCTAATGATGATACAACTATGAGATTAGCAACCACAACTTAAGTGGTTGTTATGTTAGATTAACTATTAGATACAAGTAATTGACACATTCTTTAGGAAATAAATTTATAACTATTAGGTTAAGTCCAATGATGATACAACTTTAACTTAATTTCAACTCCAATCACTATTTTAATTGAAGTGTAATGGTTGATATACTAACTTTTAAATTAATTATTAGATACAATTATTAGCTTAATCCAGTGATTTTACAACTATTAGCTTAACTTTAACTCTAATCACATTTATATTGGATAACTACTAGATTAACTATTAGGATAACTCCAATCATGATGCAACTATTAAATTAACTCCACTACTGTGGCCCAAACATATTAATATTATTAATATGGTTGTTGCTAGTCTATAAGGGTGGCCTATAATGAATTTGGGTAAAGTTTGTATCCATCTCATACTGAACATTATGGAGAAACCAAGACATATCTCCCCATATGGGCATGAAATAAGAGGAAGAAGCATATACCATTACTCCATAACAATGGAACCAAGCATCTAAGGAGATAGGTATCCATGCTTATGGATGCTCATAATCCTCCTTTCCATGTTTTCATAGATCCCATCCAGTCGTATGTGGAATTGTTTTCAGTAAGGTGTCAAGCGTTTTGTCCAGTCATTAAGGATGTCCTACCCATTTACCATATTTTTTAATCCCTAATTTCCTAATATTCCTAGTTGGCCTTATTCATGCATGGAACGATTAAGAGATAAGAAGAAAATATATGAACAGTTCACGAGCAGGTGCTACACAAAACCGCAAGACAATGAGAGAAGGACTCGTTCTACAAAGAGAAGGACCTGTTCTATACCTGAGAGAGTCCATACCCAAAATGCACGCTATGGATGATCCCACTTAAATTAGTTAGTTTTTGAATGGGACGGTGCATCTATTTTTCACCTCCGCAAGGTATAAACATTTCCATGTATTTTACCCCCGAGATGATTTGTGCACTCGCATTGCAATTCTCCACCTGAATGCTCTTCGATGAATGGCATTGGAGCAACATCAATAGAACATGGGTTTCAATCTCGATTAACTGAATTTCCAATGGATGGAATTGATGCTTGAAATTGATCTCGATTAACTAAATTCTTTTGCAAATACCAAATATAATAATTGCAAATGCTCAGGCGTCATCTTGCTAAGCCCTTTCTGTATTATTCCAAGCTCTGAGCAGACAAGAACTCTCTCTCTAAAGTAACAGGCACGTTTTCTTATTGGAATAAACCAACCAACTATCCCCCATAGACCTCCCAAATCTATTATTCCCCGATTAACTTACTTCCCATTAACCTCTTGAGCCAAATTCACGACCGATTAACTTATTATTCCCCGATTGCCTTCCCAATAAAACACTTACTACCACTTAAAAAAACTGCTACCCACTGGGTATGGGGATGATGGGATTCAATGTGTTTAAACCAGAAGACATTGATTTGAGCTTGGTTGGAGCCCATGTTGTAAATAATTTCCAAAACAAAAAATACCTACACAAATGAAACGTAGATCTATAATCCTGTTGCAGGTGCGGGAGAAGCAAAGGTGGTAAAGGAAGGGTTAGAAGCTAACAAAGGTGGTGTGTAAAACGCTACCCCTTTTACACACCACCTCCGCCAGCCCGCCACCACTCCACCACCGCCTTCTCCATATCCTATTGTCCAGGGCTTGGCTCTTTACTGCTTCCTTTTATTGAATTTTCTAGTGGTGAGACTGAAATTTGAACTGAAACAAATAATTTGGATTTGTGGCTCGTGGATGCTCCATTACAGTGATTTGATGCGATCTGGATGACATGCTACCCGATCTTGAAGAGCGTCACACTTAGTGATGATGCATTTTAATTGTTTTCTGGTTATGTTGGTGGTGTGGTTTTCAGATATTTTGACAACTGCGTCTCATCTCCTACGTACGCATGAGCTCTTTCTTCAACAATCTAGTCGTGCTATGGAGACCCCAGATGATACTGCACTTTATTCAGTTGCACTCTGCTGGCAAATTTTATGGTGGTGAAGGATCAAAAAAATGCACTTCGTGTATGCAGCCATTTGCCTACAATGACCCATTATCACTCACATGGATTTGATGAGAAGAAAATAGAAGTTGATGCTGCCAAAATTCATATGGAAGTAGCGGAACGTGAAGAACAACAAGACCGTTAAAAAAAACTTGTAGTTGCATGTCAACTTTTCTTGGTTGATGAAACTCGCGGTAAAGCTGGAAAAAGAATGTAAACTGCAGGTCAATATACACTAAGATGTGTAATTCTTTAACATAATAGTAATAGTCATATACTCCATATGTTGATGTCTATTAGTTCTGTAGCGATATTCATAGGCTTCAACTGTTGAAACAAATTAATGTGGTCGTTGTTCAATTTGCTTTGCTTTACTGTAAGAAATCCTTTATAAGTGGGTTTTGAATTTAATTTTTATTTCGTAAAATACACTATTTTATTGTTTATTATAGGGTACATAAATTATTAGTGTCACTAATGACATTTCAATATAAATATTATTATGTTGTAGTAATATTATAAGTAGTGTATTTTATCGTAGATTTATACTTTCTAGTGATTTAATTTAAATATAATTAAACAATGTATAAATCAATACCACCTATATGTAATTAGTCAACCATTTAAGCTATTTTCTTATTCTTCCGCTATATTTAAAAGATAAAAAGGTATCTATTAAGGTATAAATATATACATATTTATCTTTATGTTATTGCCATTAATTGCCCTTTAATTTGATTTGCACAATTAATAGTTTATTCAAATTCATTTCAATTTTGGTCACTATACTTATTTATTGCATTTGTTTTATCCATTTAAATAATACATCATATTGACTTTATTGAAATCTCAAAAAATGAAAAGTTCTGAATGGAAACAATGTTAAAGATAAAAAGAATTTTATTATATTTATTGGTTAAGTTCTATGTTAAAATAAAAAGAATTTTATTATATTTATTGGTTTGACATTTAATGTAAATTTTTTTTTTATAGTTAACTCATAAAGATTTATAATTAAACTCTTTTTTATTTCTATGTTCTTCAGTTGGAGTGTGAGATATGTATCCCATGGTGAAAATATGAATTCATATTTGGATTAATTCTGATTTTAAGGAAAATACATAAGTCATTAATCTAAGAGGATTTTGGAAATAATTATTATCAATCTTTAATATAAGATTTATATGAGAATTACTAATTTAAGGTGATTTAGTTTAAACATAAATGTGAAAATATCAGAAATGACTATCTTAATGCTTATATAAAGATCACTTAAATTCAATCTTTTAGACATATATGTCAAAATTTATTGATGAAGATAAGTATTATATGAAGACTAAGTGAAAGAACCAAAAGCAAAAGACCATGCATACACTACAACAAATCGTGGAATTAGCGTCCCTTTTTAGTGTAATTTTTTTTTACATTGAGTGGTTAAACTAGACACTAAATGGGACGCGTCATGTACAAAACTTAAAGCGTCTCAAAAAGCGTCCTTTTTTGCGTCCTAGATAGCATCCTTTATGGTATCCAAAATAGCGTCTATTTTTTTGCTTCCAAAATAACGTCCAACTTTTCTTCCTAAATAACGTCCTATTTTGGTTCCTATAGAGCGCCCGTTATTGCTTCCTAGAGAGCGTCCACTTTTGCTTCCTAAATGGCATCCCAGTTAGCACCATATTTGCATCCATTTTTGCTACCACTTTAGCATCCCATTTTGCACCACGTTTTACTTCCAAAATAACTTCCAACTTTGCTTCCAAAATAACATCCAACTTTGCACCACGTTTTACTTCCAAAATAACGTCCAACTTTGCTTCCTAAATAATGTCTTATTTTTCTTCCTATAGAGCGTCTGTTATTGCTTCCCTAGAGAGCGTCCACTTTTGCTTCCTAAATGGCATCCCCGTTAGCACCATATTTGCATCCATTTTTGCTACCACTTTAGCATCCCATTTTGCACCACGTTTTAGCGCCAAGTTTTGCAACCAATGTTGCTTCTAGATGTAGAACATAGTGGGATTCCGTTTTAGCTCATGTTTTTGCTTCCTTATTAGCACCACACACTATAAGAAAAAGGGCAATTTAGCCTCACATTAGTACCACTATTTCTAAAATATATATAAAAAACACACACATACACACATATATATAGGGAGGGTGTTATTAAGACAATATTTGAGAGGATATGGCGGAATCGAACCACCATTCTTCTACATTATATAATGTAGATGATCTACCATTGAGCTAGCACCCAACAACTTCATATACAAGAATAGTATTTGTAGTGTTTAGATTTTTTTTTAAAAGCAATGAGCACAAGAAACTTATTTAACTCATTCATATGTAGATCATGGAGATTGGAGTTATAATACTCATTCATCTCACAATTAGTAGATAGTTCCATATGTTTTATATAAGAATTAAGAGAAAGGAGGTAGGCTTGTCAATGCCATTGAAAGTTATCAATCAAAGCTTGGGGCTTGGGTTGGTCAATCGATCAACTCAGATTTCCTACATTCTAAAAATAACCATCATATGTTGGTATTGGCATGTTGTAATATCAACATCATAAATCTTCATCTCATTTAAACTGAACCCCTCTTAATACCCTATGACTAGAGCCTAAATACAGAGTACTCAAGGATTTTTTGACTATCAGCCATGAAATTAATGTTTATGATTGAGAGGAGTACACTATGTATTACAACTTGGCATTGAAGTGTAAAAAAATGAGGTAGTAGAATAAAAGAATAAATGAAAAGAGAAGAATAAAAAAAAAATGCAACAAGGGAATTCAAGATAACATACATCATTATTTGCAACTTAAGCATCGATCAGAAAATTCCATCTAAAAATTCAAATTTTAAAATCTTACTGTTAATTTTGATGAGTCCCAGGAGAAAAAACCTGTGAAAATAACTCACGAGCACTCCCCTCCAATATCTACTAAGACACACTCGCCAATATTTAGAACCTATTGTTTAGATTTTGAGTCAACCTGTTGGCCAACCCAAACATAGATTTCATATTATCAATCCAAAATTACCACATCTTTAGTCATTAAAACATCTAAAGTGAAGTTGAATATCCAGGTTACATGCACTTAAAGAATGATTAAAATTCAAATGCAATTACTACAGTAAAATATTTACCCACATAATTCTCATTTCATCTCAAGTTAAACATGTAAACCAAAATACAAACATGAATCACTTTGAGTTAAAGAAGTTATTGCCATACCTCCAAACCCTCTTTTATAAAATATAAATAATAAAACAAGGTTATTACCAAATTATCATATTAGTTTTTAAAAATAGACTATTATCATAATTGGTATTTACTATTAAGGCATTAACCAACATGCTTATCTAAAAGAAAGGATATATTGGACTCAAACCAACCCATACTTGAAGTAGAATATATTTATCTTGAAAGATATAATATCAAACCTTTAGAAACACTGCTTGTCAACAACTGCGGATCTTTACTAACATCCTTAACTTGAACCTTTGACTTGAGTAATCCTTTTTACTGCCAAGTGCATTCCAAGATAACATTGATTCATTTCCTTATTTTAGTGGTTACGGCCGTATTTTGGGCTACAAACATGTTAAGTAAGTCTAGCTTCATACGCCGAGGATTCTAAACCTATGAAATATAGATCATAAAAGAAATTTTACAAGTAATTCTTGATAATCTTAGCCAGAGGTATAAGAAAATAAAATTCAATCAAAGATGAAATAAATAAAGGGGTGAATACTAACTCATAGAAAATACTTTGATAAATTTGCTAATGCGTTCATCCTTCTACTTTTGTATTGTTTAAGGTGGAATTTGTGTTTTCTTTCTATCCTCGATCAACATCAAGGACCAAACATTTGCCTCATTTGGCACCCAACTAGTTGACATCCATGTAAAAACCAACTCATTATTGATTCTAACTAAAGGCTTTTAATTTCATACTATATCCAAAATATGGGATGCCAATAACACTTTATCAAGTCACAATATGAACACAATAATTGGATGTAATATCAATTGAAACTTGTGGAATTCTCCTCAGATCCAAAAAATAGGTTTTGTGCATATTTATTAGGTTAAATGCCATATATATATGGAGCAAACGCTTTCTTGGATTCCACTTGTCTAATGATTCAAGGAATCAAGTTGAATGAAGGATCCAAAGGTTGCTACAACAATTGCTTCAAAATCCTCCATGCAAACCTATCCAAACATGCCATGAGTGCTCCAAAAAAGTTGAAGGATACTCCAAACAAGGAATGAATGGTCACAAAGGTAAATCACCTCCCTATAGGGATTTCATTTCATACACATGAATCCTTAATGCACATCAAACGTAGATTTTTTAAGGCTTTTATGACTATTGTTTCTACTTTTGGCACCTTTCCTACTTCAAAAGCCTATATGAAATTTGTATATTGTTGTTCTAGGGAACACAATGCACTCAAAACCCCTCCAAATAGTTTGTAAAAGAGAATTGGGGACTCCTACTCATCCAAATAGTTTGTAAATAAGGATTGAATACTTTTACCATGTCTTCTCATGCCCAGAATTGGAGTTTTAACTATCAAAATTGGCCTGGAACTTACCAAAGATAGTTTTTTGTTGTTGTTCATCACCTTTTAGGTATGAAAAATGCCTAGAAATGTATTTCAACCCTCATATTCAACATATATTCAAATATTATGGCTTGTTACTACTAATTTATAGTCTAAAATGAGCCAAGATTAGACGACCAAGGTTGGTTTATGGTGGAGAAATGCAGAAAGGTTCCCAACATGTTGAAGTAGGCTAAGAGTAAGACAAAATGTAAGAGTACAATTTATCATCCACAAAAAATGTAAGAGTACCATTTATCATCCACAAAAAACAATAAAATGTAAGAGTACAATTTAACCAAAAAAATTGTTGTATAGGCTAAAGAACTCACAATGCTCATATCATCAAAGAACCTGGCAACAACACCTAAGTTCAAATTCTTTGGTGTTGATGAACAAGTTGCAGCCCTGTGAAAGAGATAGGGGTTGATGTGTGTCAACTTGCACAAGATTGGAACCATACTTAGAGGAGAATTACCTCACACCCAATCAATCCCACACTATATATGCCTTTCAATTCTAATAACTGGCTGTACTAAATTAAAAACATTAGCAATTGGAAATAGACTATGAATCCCCTATTTTACTAGTGTATTACTCCACACCCTTCAGTTCGAGACATTTTTTCTTTTGTCCTGTTTTCTTAAGAAGTTGGAACTACAAAATAACATGCACATAAAAAAAAGTTAAACATTTAAAACCTACATAATTTATACAAAGAGATGTCTCTCTCTAGGTTTGATGTCCTTGGAATATAAAGATCTAATGAGATCTTCTCATTTTGGTGGAAGGAAACAAGAATGAGAAATTGGTTGCTGGTTCGGTGATTGCACTTAAACATAAAGAGTCTAAGTAAATAACCAATGTACTTGAAGGTGTAGGTTCTTTGCCATATGATGAATAAGTTTCCAATGAGGTAGGTAAAATGTCTCAAACTAACATGTGTTGATGTGGTATTGATGTTACTTATGCTATTTTTATGCAATAGATGACTTGGAGACATCAAGAAATTTTTATCAAGTGATTCATCACATGTTGATCCCACAGTGATTTCCTTGCTATAGAGGTTTTAAATCAAGTGGGAGGGAATATCATGGTAGATGGCATCAATATTATGAACCTAGTGTTAAAGTGGTGGAGAAATCAAATAGGACTGGTGATTTAAGAACCAACTCTATATGTAACCTCTGTTAAAGAGAATATCATGTTTGGGAAGAAAGGATCAAGTATGGAGGATGTGGTTGCTGGAGCAGTGAATTCCAATGCACACAATTTCATCAATAAACTACCAGAGGGATATGACACTCAAGTAACTATCAATACTTTTTTATTCGTAAGTATTACTAGAAAATGGTTAGTTTATCATCGTAGTTATCTATTGTATAAAATGGTTGCCTTCACAAAAAAACCTGACTACATGGAGTGAAGCTAAGATAAACTCTCATACAGACAAAGAATTATATCCTACACTAGAAATTGAGTTAATGGATTAACTAAAAGCAACTGGAATTTTATTGGGAACGGATAACAAGTATCCCACACCATGAAGACATAAGCATTAAATGACAGCTTAAATCCCATATAAATGGAATTGAAAAGTGTTGAATATGGGTATTGTTTCAACGCCTTTATGAAGGTGCATAAATGGAGGGACCAATAGTAAAAGAAAGAGGGGTTCCGTAGTCATTGCTTACCTATGATATCTCTTACGATCCTACCATGTTCAATCCTCTTACATGCTCTAAATTAAGAACCTAACCAATGCAAATACCATACTTTTGTATCCCAACGACTTAACATTTTGTTTCCACAACTTAGGAGCTATGCAACATTATGAAGTAACCTTATATGCAGTTTAATATATAGAGAAACTTCCAAGGCTTTTAATATTGACTTGCAATTTTAAGAGAGATATTGTGTAGTGTTCGATGATAGTCTATACAGATGCATCAGTTTAGGTATTTAGGTTTGACAGGTGCATCCTCCACATCCTACTCAAGTTGATATTTATAAATTCAATATAAGGTAGGTAATTTTTATCCTATTTTGATTTACTTTTGTGAATGATATGATTTTATTTAAAATCATATGTTATTTGACTAGCAACAAATTCACAAATCCGAACATAGATTAAATTATATGTCACCAAAGAGAGGAGAAAATGGACTCTGCATAGTTGATGACTCTCATATACCTACAAGTAAATCTAGGAAGATAAATGTACCCAATACATAGTATGTAAATATGAAAGGTTTTAAAGCACCTTTAATATAATACTTGGAACGTGGCATGCATAATTGCTTAACACCAATTGACCATGGATTCACCTTACCAAACATAGTCTCTATGGTAAATACCTCAAGTGGATCCATCCAACCAAAAGAATTTTGACCTAAAAGGTCTCTGCCACCTACCAGCACTAGATCAGTGAATGATCACTATGGAGACATGAAACATGGCACCATTAAATGAAAAATCCCTCTCCTCCCTCTACAAGAGTCTTTGAAACATGAGATAGTGTTTTTGATGTCTTAGAAAGTTTTTACATCTATTTTATAAATACCATTCTAAAATATAAAATCCACTTCGCATTTATGTCATAATCAATCACTTCATAACTCATATGCACTTTTATGAAATATAATATCTACAACATAAATACTAATCATACATATAACATCATCTTTATAAATTTTATAAAATATAACATCATCTTTATAAATTTTATAAAGTATAGCATCTTATCTATTTACTTCATGATGTATATTCACTCATAATATATATAATATATATTCCATAATATTTACATGTGTAAAATTCATTGAAAACATATTAATAAATCAATGAGACCAGAGAAGAATACCTCTTATTCTTATCATAAAAAATAGATATGGATTTAATGCTTGTCTTTCTCAGGCATACCAAATATATGTTCTTTACTATTCGCCATTTAATTTATTTTGAATCTTAAGCTATTATTTCAGATATGGTTGTCATTTTCATATAGTTTACTTATTATAATGTATTACTTTATAACTATATCTTAGAATACTTGTTACCCATTCATGGTTTATTCCAAAGATGCTTTAGTCCAATATAATCCACCATATCTCAAACTCAACAACCATGTTTCCAAACTTTAAAGCTAAAAGTCAATGCTTCACCAGGATAGAGCCCATGGGACCACATCATTCTCAATGCATCTTAAAACGAATAAAACTCCTATGCAATCTCGGTCTGAATGTATCGAGAACTTTGGGTTATGCAATGATGACCAGAGCTCCATGAAGAACTGTTAAGTATGGAAACATCAATATCTTTGGATAGTAGCTTTGTAGTCTTTATGATTTGGTGTGGTTATTCCCAACACTTTTTAAATTCAATAATTTAATGAACCATCCCTTGAGACATGTGGTATCAAGATCATACCAAATAATTTATACTTATAAAAACAAATAGGTTGCATGAATGCAGAAATAATAAAATACTGGGGAGGAATAACATAAAATATGAAAGCTAAAAACACCCAATTCCTGTTAAATATGAAAATCCTCCTACATTTTGAACTGTTTCACCGATATTGGGTAATCATAATACAAGATGTAGAAAATGGTGATAGTGAAGTTTGGAAGAAAAATACATTTTTGCATTGCCAAAGAAATTCCAAGGATTTTTCACTAGTGCTTTAAATAAACAATCCTTGACAGAGTACAGTTGGGATGAATACTATGACATCATACTCAGCTGTATAGGAGATATATGCATTATGAGGACAACCACCAAAGCTACTCGAGAATATATTCGAAGAAAAGGAGGAGTATGCAGACAATACATAATGCAAGAACCATACTACCCCCAAAGAAAATAGAGAACAAAAGGCTAGAAAAAAGGAAAAATTGAAATACTACAAGTATGTATATCTTGAGAGATACAGGAAAGACAAGAAGAAAAAGGAATTAGAAAGGTACCATAGAAAAAGGACGAAACCCAAAAAGTATGGAAAATGGTATTCCTCAAAGACTAGTAAGAGTAATTACTAGTATGAAAAACAAGGACGAGTTTGGAGGAAATTTAAGATGGAAGTATTCTCCAAAACCAAAATGCTACAAATGTGGCACACTTGGGCATTATGAAAATAAATTCCCAAACCCAACAAATCCAAAAGAACAAACTAGTTTCTCTAGAGGAAAGAAGGTACATATGTCCCCAAAAGAGATGATTAAAAATTATAAATGTGCACTGTGCGGAAAGAAGGGACACAAAGAAACTCAGTTCCTAGAAAGCAGACCCTGTGGAGATACATACAATGTAGAAAAATATTCTTCATCAGAAGAAGTAAACTGCAATTATTCTTCATCATAAGAAAGCACAGATTTTGATCAAATACTGAAAGCTGGTGAGGACCATCAATGTAAATGCTCTGATTCAGAAGATTGCCATTGCTCAATCCCAAAAGAAAATTTTAGTAGCAATCCCAATGAAAATGATGATACTGTTTATGCTACATATCTTGCAAGGGCAAGAATATAAGGCCTACACTTCCTAATGCAATATGATAAGGACCAACAATCAGGCCTCAATGATGATGAGACAAATAGAAGAAATGGAAGAAGGCCAAGCCAAAGAAACAATGAAGAAAGCCTCTGCAGAAGCATTCCTACAAAAGAGAAAAGGGAAAGAAGGCCAACGATCAAGGGCTAGTAGTAGATCAAGGAAGTTCGATTTTCACGAAAAATCAAATTGGAATCTATTTGCAACAACTCTCCCTTCTTATGAAATAAATACTATGCAATTGCTAGAGACAGACCAAAAAAAGCGGTAACACTACATGACCTAGCAAGAGAACAAAACAATTTGAAAAAGAAGATCAAGGAACTCTGAACCACAATAGAAAAGCTCGAAAACTAAATAGGATCCAGAAAGCTCAGATTCAAGCCTCCAAATTAAGGAAGAAGAAACACAGGAGCAAGAGCCGAGAGATTAAGAGTCAAAATTCACTGACATAACAGGCCCTAAACTTTCTGATTTTGATGCTTTTAGAGTAAATGAAATTGTGCACCAAAGATATACTATCTCTCTTGGAATCAAGATGGAAAATGAATATTTTATCTTTCCCACCCTGATAGATTCTGGACCAGACATTAATATGATATATATAGATAAGGTTTCTGCCAAACTTGGTCATCCTACTCACCATATTATTCATGCAGTAGGATCTTCATCTATGGTAATGTTTGAGATTCGAATAGCTCAAGTCTGTACGAACCAATACAAATTGGACGTAAATTTCTATCTGATGAAGTTGAATTCAGATTGCATAGTGTGAGAACAGATCGGATGGTAAAGAGATTACTCCAGAATGAAATTGTTGCTAAAAGAAAAACAGATCCTGGCAATAAAAGATCAAACCAGGACTGTGAATATTATAGAGAAATTAAAACAGAAAAGGTGGAAGGATATCAAAGCTCAGACATAAGAAATATATTACAAGGGAAAGGTTTATGCAAATGCTCCAAAAGCATTTTGGCGCAAGAAAAAGAATACAATCTCTTTTCCATTAAAACCAAATTTCAAAGGATCTACTGGACACTCAAATGTTGTCCCCATGAATAAAAAGATGCATCTTCATTGCAAAAAATAAATTCAAAAACTTGGGTATTTGAGCTATTCTTAATTCCTTTACAAGTTTCCATGCAAGGAACTCTTTTGTGTGTATATACTATATACACGCACGTATGGGTGTCTGATTTATTCTTAATTCCTTCACAAGTTTCCATGCAAGGCACCCTTTTGTAATATGGAGCAGTTCCCCTCAATTAAATAAATAGTTTTTGTCACATAATATTTGACCTGTATAATTTATTTTATAAACTTATTGTATATTCTTCAGTATTTTTGGCCTATGAAGTACTGATTAGGAGCAGGAATACCATTTTTTTTTATCTACCAATATGCATCATAACTCCGTATTCGAAACTAACAGAAAAGAAGAACAGAACACATAATAGGTGCAGGATCATATCTGTTAAAATAGGGATTGATCGGAACTTGATAGGGTTGAAACTGCTTAGCACTAGGTCAGGTGCTAGTGGGTCCTCTTTATTCCAAAGGTGTCACAGCTGGCTTGCAAATATATGCAACTTACAAATTTGGAACAGTCATATGCATATGTTAATGGAGAAAAAATCCTAGTTGCATTAGATCCTATAAATTGAGGATGGAAATGGACAATCATGCAAATTACTAATAGTGAATCCATTCCAAAGATACATGAAACAAAATCTACAAACATTGAAAATCGTCATACTTGAAAATGTCCTCAAAGACTTCCAATTTCACATGAAGCAATATTTAAGCAAATCAGTTTCAAGTAAAAGGAAGAAAACAAAGACTGTAAGATTGAAGAAATAATATTTCTTGATAAAAAAACAATGATTAATTGTACGAATGACTATGGTTAAATTTGTCTTGTGGGTGTATGTGGGGTAGTGTGGGTTTATTTGTAAAATTAATCAAAATGGCACTGATTGGCAGATGATGGGATTGGGATAACATACCTTGTACACTATATACACCTTGTCATGATAGTATTGATGAGAGGGATGAGGTTCTTATCTAACAAAAACCTCTTTGTTTCGATGAAACACACGCGATCTGATCTAAAAGCCATAGACCGATCTTGTAGATCGCACTCCCCTCCTTGGTCACAGATTTGGAAATCCAGCGGATGATTCATCAAAAGAAACTCTGTCACCCCTTCCCTTTCCTTCTTCACCATTGTGGTATCAGTCTTTATTTTCAATCCTATAAATTAAAACCTAAAATCAGCATCCTTCCGATTCAAACCCTCAAGAAGCAGTTAATAGCTTTAGTATTGGTGGAAACCATAGTAAAAAGAGCAAAGGCGTTTAATTACCAGGAAGTGTAGGCATATCGCAATATGCCATAGGCTTGGGACTCTTCTCGACCTCAACGAGACACATGGGGCAATTTCTGATGATGGATAGGTGGGAATGATAGAATAATTGAGAGGTATCGACCCCCGCTAACTCGAAGGCTGGGAGCATGGTCATGCCCTGGAGAATCTTGACCAGGTGGCAATCCACCATTACTCAAAATCTTCCTTTGACTTGGGGATCTCCAGCCACACTCCTCCCACCGACGTTCTCTTCTCTGCGCTCGCTTCTATTTCCCTCACTGGAGATGAGGATATTGCCCACCTCCATCCCTCGCCATTGAGTCCCAATCCCTTGTGCTATTGCTGCATGGCCCCATTAGAGGAATTTTGGGGTCTAAAATGGGCCTCCTAAGGAAAATAATAAAATAATAGTTAAAATAATAAAATAATGGTTAAAATAATAAAATAATATTAATTAATTTTGGAGGAAGAAAGAAAAAAACTACTTTTTTTGTTCGTATTTTCGACATATCTCCCTTTGTTTTTACTCAAATTTTGGTCAGGAGAACTCGTTGGATGCAGAATCAAATTCTGCATCCAACGAGCTCTCCCGATCGAAATTTGAGTAAAAACACAATGAGATATGTCGAAAATACGAACAAAAAAAGTAGTTTTTTTTAATGACAAATATGCCAATTCAACCATTATGGTTGACTTATTTTATTGAAATTCTATTGGTTCTTGAATTCCAACTCACAAAAACTTATTTTGGCACGTTTTCTTATAAGGCCCATTTTAGACCCCAAATTTCCTCTAATGCATAAGTGACCCATGAGCGATTTTGATCTCCTCACTGTCTGAAATGAGAGCATTCCAATCCCCATTTCGACCATCCAATCCCCTCGACCATTCCAAAATTTATTTGGGGTTTTGTGTCTCAATGTAAAGGGTCACTAATCTTTCTCCCACATACAAACTTCCTCAAATTTACTTTCTCACTCACAATGTTGCTCTTTTCTTTTTTATAATTATGAATGAGCCATACGTGAAGTATAGTTTGGGTGTTAAGAGCCATTTTTGTCATTAAATTTAAATGGTGGAAAGTGTGCCTTTGGATTTAAGTTCTATGGTATATATTAGGTTTTGAGTTCGGAAGAATTAATTATGTGTTATTTTTTTATATGTGCAATGAAATTCGAATGGTTAAATAAAGTAAAATATGTAATGTTAGAATGTGTAAACATACATATTTGTGAAGCGTTTGTTTGAAAGAGTTTTTTTTTCATAAAGGTTTTTTTTTGGAGATATATTTACAATGTGAATACTTTATAAAATAGATGTCAGTGGTTGTTTTATGGAGTAAATGATAAATAAATAATACTTGCTTTATGATTGCAGTATTGGTTTATCTTTAATTGTATGTATGTTTGTTTGTGGTCTTATTTCATTTCAATGCTATTTTTCTTTTGTAGAGATAAAAATTGCTTCAGAAGTGAGTATGTATAGTAGGTTCTACCTTTAGGTTAGATGTACACTTAATTGGGTGTTTTTATCCATTTTGGAAGGTGAATTTCTTTATTACCAAAATATTTAGAAAATGACACTAATACATTTTGGTAAATGGACACCTATCTTTTTTTATGAATGGTGAGCCTAAAAATAACTAGTCTCACTTTCTCGAACTTGAACGAATCATGATGCATTTTGCAATCTCAATAACTACTCAAAAGATACATCAATATTAACCCATGTCGTACAAACCCCACACAAGGATGTAGCATGCTTGTTTAAGTTTAAAATTAGATCATTGTCACAATAGTCACTCAAAGTTGTATCCAGAGCACAATACATAAAAATTCTAATGCTTATTGTGTGAAGGGCTTTGATGGGTTCAAAATAGGGTTACCTAGGTCACTCAAAATTGTAGCTAGAGCACAACGCATCAAAATTCTAATGCTTATTGTGAGAATTCCTTCGATGGATTAAAAATAGGGTTACCTAGGTCGCTCAAAGTTGTAGCTAGAGCAATTCTAAACTAATGTACTTACCATCAGGATCAGCAATTCTTGCCATCTGGAGCGCATCAGAATTTGACAAATATGCATTTGTAGTTGAAACTACTTGAATGATGCATGTTTCATGCTTGACATATGACAAAATCATTGTTCTACTCCGGGCTTCAATATCAGAAGGTTGATCTCCCACTGGAACCTTATTTATACTAGGAAATTGCACTAGAGTTGTATTAAGAACATTTGGAGAAAATATTTTCAACCGAATTTGCTTATCCGAGACACCTTTGTTTACTCCAACTTCCCTCTCTGTTTCTTCCTGTACTATTTGGGTACAAAAAAAACTTAGAATTTCAAAATAAAAAGACACCATTATTCCACCATCATATCAGTGGCATTTACACAATCATATGCATATACAAAGAAAAATACATGAGCATAAAAAGATTAATCCTTTTTCTAAAATGATAGACCTAAAGGATCTAAGTAAAATCTACACGGAGCCCATGTAGAAGCTTCAGAGTCTTTGTGTGCAAGAACATGGAGCCCTTCTAAAAAAAACACCAGAGTGTTCAAAAATAAATTATGGATAGAGAAAGAATGCTAAAAAGGGTAAGCACGATGACATGGCAACAAAAGTTGGGAAGCCAAGTCTCTCTATTGATAGTGGATTGTGGAAAGCGATTTTGGCCATTGATACAGTAATCAATATGTGAAGCACGTAATGGAAGTTCATGGTGGCCATCAAATCAGCCCAGTAAGAATGGAACTAGTTATTGTTGATGAGAGCAATCCAAAATTCGGTGCTGAGGATTCACTGTATTCTCATCTGACGAGAACAATTTCTATATTAGCCTCTTACATGAGTTTGTAAGTCAAGGATATCATTACCAGCAGATGGAGACCATTTTAAAGAAAATGGAGTGTTCACAGTCAAATTCTATACATCCTCAAAATTTTGAATAACCCATCAATGCCCAAAACATTTGGGGACAGCTCAGTGAGAGAAAATGATGGAAATTAACCTCTAAACTTCAATATTTAAACAAAAATTATTCAAATGAAACCAAAAAATTAGCATGGAGCCATCTTAACCCTGAAACGTTTAAGCAGCAACAGATTTGCACATGGGTTTTTTTTACCCTCTTGGTGTTTAATAGATCTGGCTGGAGCTAAGATGGATCCCTGCTGGTAAAATCCAACTCTGGTACTGAAAGTTGATCAAGGAAACTAGCAATTTTTTAAATTTGTAAATATAGTAATATTTGGGCTAAGGCATGTAATATTTTTCCTGACACAAAAAGAAGCTATCAATAATCTAAAATTTCAAATAGTAAGTTTCTTGAACTAGCATTTTTCGAAGGAAATTTTACAATTAATGACATATCACTGTATCAATGAAAGTTTATGCCATGCAATGATACAATCACTGAATCTCCTCTGAAGATTGTTGAAACAACCCAAATGGAAACCACTCAAGTTTATGATTATGTGAACCTTGCTACCAATGTCCACTTTTTTTTCATCAAAATGAAATTCAAAAGGTCAGTTTGATGAGTACTCCTCTACAAGACTTCATTTCTTGCTTGAATATCATGGACTCGTGACTACTATAAACAACACTTGATGTCATGCAAATACAAATAATGACATGTAGCTAGGATCACAAATTGTGCAAAGGTCTATTTATGCAAATGTTGCTATAGAGAGGTGTCATTGGGCACACAATATGGAGAAACAATGGTTATTAATAAAATTTAAAAAACAATTGTTGGCTCAAGAATAGTCTTCAATTTGATAGGTGGCATGACCATGATGTAATATCCCTCCGTCCTTCCATCTATTGTGGTTTCTCACAACATTTGTCCTCAGCGCCACCAAAATACATATAAAATTACTTGTCTTTAGATCCTCTCCCCTTTAAATCCTCATCTCATAGTAATAACTATGGACTATTATGCATGGACATCAGCACCTTATAATACGAATTGATTAAGGCATAGAGACAACCATAAAATATTAAATGTGTCAAGACACAAAGAGTAAGAGACAACTATAAGTAAGTCTTATATTAAATTTACCATATAAGTATTTATTTAACACTATCAACTAACATTTGACAAGTTGGATTGTTGTGATCTTCTTATCAGTCCTTACCAATGTGATTGCAAGGCATTCTTTGAAGGTGAAGTCCATAATTTTAGGTCTTCTTCCTCATTATCATGCCTTTTGGTAAGACAATAAAGAGGGTAGTGGCCTACATCGACATGGAAAACGGTTTCGACATAGAGGTATACACATTAGATGTTTTTATTAAATAACTTAAATTACTACATGTTCCTGTCAATTCTCTGAATCATGGACTGGTACAAAACACAACAAATTTTAGAGCTCCAAGCCCTTAATTACTCACACTTAGAACTTTCTCAAATCTAGCCATTAATAAACTTCTTTTGGTATTTTGGTTCAATTTAAAAGGTGGATTGTTGAGAGACAGACATGTAGTGAGTTGCAAGGATTCAATTGACTTAGGATTGATTCCATTTCTCCTCCATCCCATATTACATGTATTCTTTCACGACAAGTGTTGAACAAAAAAATTTCATGCCCTGACCCCAGTTATGCTAGCTTTGCTAACTTGCTTGGTATGTGGGAATTTTTTTTTAATGTTTTCTGAGCTATGTATTATTTTTCTTAGGTTCCCAATCCTTATCGTTCTTATATCTCTCAAGCTTGGATTGCACTTGGATGCACCTTCATCAACTACAACTATACTCTTACCTTTGCCTGGAAATATTTCCAAAGAAGACATGCTTGTTGCAAATAATAAGAAAAGGGACATTAATTATATGAGATTAAAACAGACAATAGATATGGGGAGAGGCAACATATCCAAATTAGTCAGACAAATGTTAGCCCCACCCCCTTAGTAGCATATAGACCAAATGAATTGGACTGAAGAGAATTGCCTACAAATATTTATCAAAATTTAAAATGTCAAATGGTAAAAATACACTAGTGTCTCACACCCAAAGAAAGTATCCCATTATTTCAAGGTAAAGGAATCTTGTATTTCTAAAATATGAAATTTCCATATGGTGACACTCATGAGTTGTGGATAAAGAGAAAATATGTTGATCACAACTAACATGTAAAGGTGCTCAGACAAACTCAAGTGAATACAAAAAATCAGAGATATGGAATCAAGTATATACCCATCAAGATGAGGTGTTGCTGCAAAAGTAATAAAGAACTAAGAACCATTGGTGTTCTAAGATACAAAATTTCCATATGGTGACACTTGTGATTCATGGATAAAGAGAAAATATGCTGATCACAAACAACATGTAATGCTTCTTAGACAAACTCAGGTGAATACAAAGTCTGTGGCACTTGATGGATTAATATTTTATGGGATCAACAAAATAATTACTCATTGAGTGTCTAACAAAATAGAAAATGGAGCAAATCCTAAGTATATCTCATCAAAAGAACCACTGCCAATTTTGTGCCCAAGTCTATACTTGGTGTTTACGCGTGACTCCATGTCACAGGATGTCACAATTTTAGCCCCTATGTGCACACATTCGAGGTTAATATGCACATTCCAGTACCCACAATCATGTCCCAACACCCCCCCACACACTTCAACATCTACACATGTTATAGCTCTGTGCATACACTTTGTCATCATGAAATTTGTGGAAATGACCATATTTTGTTGAAGATCTCTACACTAAACTAGAATATGAAAATATATATATGCACAATGATATTTAAAAAGTTTCTTGTCAAGTTATGGTTGTATCAAATGGTTCCCTTTAGCAGTAAAGTGCATTCTACATGCAACATAATATAATTGCTTGACAAAATCAGTGAACCAACAACATACTTGGTTGTAATGATAAATAATCAAGTTTTATGCAATCAAGCACTAGCAAAATCAAGTCAAGAAATATAACAAGCATGCCATATTTGGAATATATTAGGAAAATTGCCTGTAATGGCAAGCTCAATAAAGGGTTTGGTTCTTGTATTTCATACCTGTAAAAATGACCTTATGGTCATTGGAGGCCAAATAAGACTTGAAGGTGAAAATATAGAGTTGAATTTCTTGCATCCTACACCTAAAGGAGGAGCTTTGAAATGGAATTTTCTAACAGTTAAGGAATATGCAAGAGTTATACTTCTCACATATGAAACCATTCTATTGGCATCGATTCCTTGTTGAATGGTTATCAAAAATACATTTGATATTTTTCCACTTGCATATTTAGCCTATCAATACCTATGTGTTGGAGCATTGATTTCTCTACCAGCTCTTAGTAACGATCTGAACAAGGCAAATTCCTTTGTCATAGTAGTGGCTCCTAAAATTCATGGCATATTGAGAAATGTAATACTGTGAACAAGTGACAGAGTATATTAAAAAAATCTAGTAATCAAGAGTAATATTAGCAATGGGGATTTACAGATGTTTGTAGAAGGAAATATCATTGGGACTCTATGGTGTCGAATCCTCCATCCAGCAAAGTAGTAGGTCCATAATACTAGCATTCAAATCCGATATTTTGAATATCAACAATATAGATCAACCCCATATTCAAGGGCATCAAATTGAGCATTTCCATGCAGTCATTTAACATGTGGTATTCAAAGGAGGGACAAAGGAGGGACAAATATCAAAGTATAGGATTTTAAAGCATATTTGGGTCATAGATTGAACACTTGAAAGCCATAGGATTCCAAGAAATCCTCTCTAGATTTATGGAAATAGTGGGGCATATATCCTCAAATTTCGGGTAGAATATTAGTTGACAATTATAGTCAAACCTTATATTTTAAGGGAATCGAACTCAGCAGTGGTACTAGCATTTAGCAAATCAACTCAATAGCAGTACTTAGCATTTAGAAAATCAACTCCAGGTGTAGCATTTCCTTGCTCTATGCTGAATTTTTTCTTGTCGAAATTCATGGCGCAATTCATGTCACTAACCCTGGATTCATATATGGTGCTATGCTATTCAAGACATTTTTTTGGAGGCTATTATTGGTGTTATATGGGATTCTTTTGTGGACGCTAATTGGGACGTTAATTGGGATGTTCATTATCATCCAAAATAACGTCAACTTTTAAAAATGGATGCTAATTGGGATGCTAATTTGGATGCTAATTCGGACGCTAATTGGGAAATTAATTGGGATGCTAATTAGCATCCAAAATAATGCCAACTTTTAAAAAGGGACGTTAATTGGGATTCTAATTGGAACGCCGATTGGGATTCTAATGGGGATGCTAATTGGGATGCTAATTGGGACGCTAATTGGGATTCTAATTAGCATCCACAATAGCACCAACTTTTAAAAAGGGAAGCAAATAACACCATTAAAAGTGCCATCACATGGGAAAGCATCCACTTTGTCCAAAAAATGATGAAAAATACACTAAAAGGGATATTGTACGCTAAAAAGGAAGCTAAAAGGGACGATAATTGCAGGTTTTTGTTGTAGTGATATAAGGGAAATAAAAACATCAAATCATTTTCTAAACCTAAGCAACCAAAATAAAAATGGGGGATCCTAAAATTTTATGAATATTTTAAGGGGGTTGTTGGGGTGCCAACACGGTAGAAGCTTCCAGCAATGTTGTTTATATTCATAATAGAATCCCTCATGCCAAACGAATCTTTCACTGGTTAAAAAGTAGATGTTGGACACTTAAAAATTTTGGTTGTCTTCTCTACATTTATGTACCAAAAGTGAAGAGGACAAAGATGGATCCATCTGGAAATAAAGAAGAATCTGCAGAAAGTATATATTCTGATGGGGTATCAAATCCATGGATGGATTTGAATAATTTCACATGAAACATTTTAGATGTTTTTTTATTAGTATGATGTTGTAATTGAAACTTCAAAGGAGTTTTTGAATATTTATATGAATAGTTTGTTCTTGTATGGTCTAATATATGATTTAATTATGAATCACATCATAATTTCTTTAATTTTTTATGGTGAGAGTGGTGAAATTATTTATGAAACATTAGAGGAAATTTCAACTCAAAATGGGCCTTTCAACCGTAATTCAAAGTCCATGTCATCATGTGTTAGCCAATCAAATTGATTTAAATTTGAAATACCGTATAGGTCTTAAACAAAATTTTAATATAAATTTGGGGATAGGTATCATAAAAAAACTAGTTTTTTGTTCATATTTTCGACATATCTCATTGTGTTTTTACTCAAATTTTGACCAGAAGAGCTCGTTGGATGCAGAATTAAATTTCGCATCCAACGAGTACCCACTATGCATACTTTTGACGGACCCCGCTACCCAAAAAACAAGAAATACCTGAAAAACATATGCAAAGGGGTACTTGTTGGTAGCGAGGTCTGTCAAAAGTATGTAGAGGGGGTACTCGTTGGATGTGGAATTTAATTATGCATCCAACGAGCTCTCCTGATCGAAATTTGAGTAAAAACAAAGGGATATGTGTCAAAAATACGAACAAAAACTGTAGTTTTTTTCTTTTCTTCCTCGGAAATTAATAAATATTATTTTATTATTTTAACTATTATTTTATTGTTTTCCTTAGGAGGCCCATTCTGAGTAGAAATTTCCTTGAATGTATATTTTTTGTTTAATATGCAAGTTTCAAAAAAGTTGTAATTTATCTCTTTAAGAAAAACATATTTTCCCAATTTAGGGGTTGATTTTAAAGTTTTTGTAAACAACAATATGGTATGTTTAGGCCATGGCTCTATTTGTTACCTCAAAAAACAAAGTGTATACTAGTATCAACACTTTTCTATTTGGAGGATGTTTTTGGTGCTTTTTATGTAAAAACCATCGTTTTTATGGCTAGAGTTCTCGTTCTTAGTATAAAGTTATTGTTTCATAGTATAAGTGGTTGATGACAATACTTACAATTCAAGCAATCACGAGATGTATTTTCAAAAGGAACAATATTATCAATTGTTGATTTTGCTGAAAATTACAGTTTCACTCCACAAAAGGAGATACAAAGTGAGTAGTATCGTTTAGACCAAGTATCTATACTTGTGCGTATTTTGTACATACATGAAGAGCTTCATTATATCAATGGTTCTAATAGTGATGAAAATAATTGTGAAGTGATTAAAGAGTACCATTTCTACATTAGTGATGATCGCTCAAAAATTCAAACGATGTTGTTAATTGGTGCAAGCAAAATTTAAGCCATGAATTCAATGAAAGGATGGCTAATGTGAGAAGGTATGTAATTGTTTCGATGACACTTAATGTTTTCAAATGCAGTCATTTACTATTTTTATATGTAGATGAACATTTTGATTTAAATTATTTTAAAAAATGTTTAATAAATTGTTTTTAAATGTGAATTTTGATTTGCACAAGTTATGTGTTTTTCTTGAACAGGTTCTTCTGGAAAATTGAAATGGGTGATGTTGATAGATCAATGCCATATAATTGTGTTGCAGTCCCTAAAACAAAGGGATTACACTTTATTAGGAATAAAGTGATGAAAAATATACACATAGTCGAGAAACATAAATACTATTGCTTATGTCTTGCATGTATTAATGATGTAGAGTCCTTCGATGAGTGTCAAAAACAAACTAACAAATTTATCAAATGATGGATACACCAAGAATTTCCACCATTGCCCCTATTTGGAAATATCACAGATGAAGAGTGTGATAATGAAGTGGTTGTGATTAACAAGGATTATGATCATGTTTCTGATTTGGTTAGAGAAGGTGATGAATTTGTTGTCATTTCACCAGTAGATAATCCATAAAAAGTGCATTATTATTTATTGATATGCACTAGGTCGAAAAGCACGTTGTTGCAAGAATTTAAAAATCCGTAAAATTATACATATGCAGTGGGTTTAATGGTTTTAATGGGACATTTCTTTGCTAAAATAAGGAAATGTACAATGAGCATATTCTGTTTCAAGGCTATGAGCCATATGTTATATATGCTCAGTATAGTACTCATTTAGTCATAGTTGTCCGGTTGTAGTTGAAACCAGTGAAGATTAGGAAAAAGACCAAGAATCGCCAATGGAAATTGTCAATAGAAGATCATAATGTCATTCTTGAAAACATGGGCCACTAGAACATTTAATATGAATCAAGAACACATTGGTATGTGAATAAGATTTTTTACTTTGATCCTAGGGTTAGAACATAGAATTGTTATATAAATTGGACTTTATAATTTATGGACTTTATAATGGACTTCATTTGAAGAACAATAGACATGTACCATTCTTCATTGTTGGCCTGTGATTGAATTCAAACTTTTGTTTTTGTTTCATTCCTTAAGGTTGATTGACTACAATGGATACATGATTTCCTTCTTTCCAATTTTTTCTATTTTCTTACACTTTTTATATTAATCAATACAAATTGTTTTGTATATGTTTTTGGTCATAGTTTAAATTTACATTGTTATTCAAATTTTTGTTAAATGATGCAGTCAGTCTTTGAATTCTATGGATTTCACATGTCTTTCCAGCAAGACATACATTTTATGCATGCAATACCCTTTTGTTTTCTTTTAATTTGTATAATGTACTTGGATGCAATAGTTGTATACTAGATAGAAAATATTGGTATTATGAAATGTGGGGGTTGATGTGAAAATGTGAAACTTTAAATGGGTGACTACCATCTCAAAATGCACATGTTTTCAATTGAAGTGGGTGGTTGTGATATATTTATGGGGGTCAAAGGCTACGTAATTTCAGGTATTTTCAGCATGGATTGCAAATACCTATACATCAGCTTCGGTATATAACTCCATAAACATAATATAAGGGAGATAAATTTTCGTTCTCCTGAAATTATCACCTCCCAATGTATGAAAAATTTATTAAAGAAAGGGAATTTATGCGTATTATTGCACAATTCAATACCATAGAGGTAGTGGATGCACCCACATAACAAATTCACTTTGACTTGCAATTGGTTCTCTCTAAACATTGAGAGGTTTTCACAACATCCAAGGGTTTACCATCCTCCATGGGGAGCATGGCCATAATATTTCACTAACCCCAAGGAGTCAATTCTCCAATGTATGACCTTATAGGGACCCTTCTACACAAAAGAATGAAAAATATAAGATTATTTAAGAGCTGTTATAGGATGACATCATTCATCCCAGTACAATCCCTTATTCCTCATTAGTGGTTATCATATTGAAAAAGGAAGGCACTTTGCGCATGTTCCTTGATTTTAGGGATATCAATAAATTTACATTCAAGGATAAATTTCTTATCCCCATCATTAATGATACCTTGGATGAGCTTCATGGAGCCAATCTTTCACTATATTAGACCTTCGTTAAGATAACACCAAATACGGATGAAAGAGGAAAACATCACTAAGACAACATTCTCCACACATGAGGGTCATTATGAGCTTTTAGTGTTTCCTTTTGGACTTTGAAATGATCCATCCATCTTTCAAAGCATTATCAATAATATATTCCATCCTTTCCTTTGTGATTTTGTGTTGGTGAGTATTACTTAAAACCTAGAATCTTGATTGTCTATAATCACTTTCTCATATGATTTAATTTTCCTATATAAACATAAACATGTAGTGAAAAAATCTTTGAAGTTGAAATTAAAGCATTCTACCAATTCTAGTGAATGTTAGAATCCAAATTGAAAAACTTGTGGATGTAAGCCTATTTCCAAAATTAATTTGTTCATATGCACTGTAATTTCCCTTTATAATATAGAGAGGCCACTTTTGTAGGTTAAAA
>LPNX010356459.1:190638-206717 GCA_001517045.1 Pseudotsuga menziesii | reverse complement strand
ATAAATGTCGGCCAGAAAAAACCTAATATGGGGGAGATGTTGTAATCTTCCTACCAAACAAAACAATAAAAAAGTAAAAATTTAATTATCCGTAAAAAAATATGGGTGAGGAAAAAATCACAATATGGGGGAGATGTTGTAATGTTTTTACTTAACAAAATAATAAAAAAAGTTGGCATTGCACATGGTTTTAAAACCATAAACCATCTGCATGGTTTTAAAACCACGTGCACATGGTTTTAAAACTATGGTTTTAAAACCATGCACATGGTTTTTATGCACATGGTTTAAAAACCATGCACATGGTTTATGGTTTTAAAACCATGTGCAAGGCCTCCTAAACAACCCATAGTTTTATTGTATAAGGTTTAGGAGGGCCTTGCAAATGGTCTTAAGACCATGTACAAGGCCTCCTAAACAACCCATGGTTGTAGGAGGGCCTTGCATATGGTTTGAAAACCATGTATGGGGAAATGTTGTAATGTTAGTTCATAAACAAAATAATAAATAATAATAAATATTATATGTGGGCCATAAATAATATTAAATATTAATAATAAAATATTATATGTCCCTCTCGGCGCTTGATAGAGCCTAGGATTTGGATCTACGTTGGTTATTTAAAATTGGTCCACGTGACTCATCATGATGATGATTTTTATTAACTTATAAATTTGTCAATTTTAGTTATTTGATTTATAAGATTAAAAAAAACTAAGAAATTATTTTATTTCTAAAAAAAATATTTATTATTTAAATTTGTTGCATTTCATTGATCATGGTGATGATTGTTATTAATGAGAAAAGATAAATATTTTGATTAAAAAACCAAAAGAAAATTAATATATTTAAAATATAGCTTAAATATCTACAAAATAATAGCAACCACAATAAAAATCATTATCATAATTTAACAACAATATTATAAATTTGTATAAATAAATACTCTTTCAATCTAATGACAAATTTTTTTATAACCTAAACTAAGAACAACAACCAAGACCACTACCATAATTTCACAACAAAATTTTAAACTTATATAAATAAATACTCTTTCAATATAAAATATAAAAATAAAAACCTAATAACCTAATCTTTGTACTACCTAAATTAAAAGTATTAAAATTGAGCTCACAAGAATCCATGGACCAAGACAAAACTTACAGAAGATTCCACAAATAATTTACTCAGAAAATGACATGAAACGGTGCAATAAGGAGTTGCAGGTATATAATTGATTTCATTAATCAAAAGTAATCTGGATACAATCTGGATAATTGTTACAATCTAGATAATTGTCAGTGGCAGTTAGCCTCAATACATGTTCCCCACACTTTAGTGACTAGTACATGTGGCCTCATTAGACCAAGTGGACCCAATAATGACCAAATGACTCCTAAGTTAGGCATAATTGACCACTTTCGACAAGGGAGGAATATAATCCTAAACCCCCCCCCTCTGAATGCTAACTTGGACAACTATGGGCCCTGGTAACTAAGATGAAAGGTCACTCATTACAGCTAAAATGTGAAAAGTAATTTCTTAATACAACCAAGGAAATGGGGAAAAACCTCATGGGAAAAATACTCCCCCTCAAACTATGTAGATAGAATCAGGATCAAGCTTGTTCTTATATGCATAGGTATCTAGAGGCCTGGCATTTGAAATTATCTATCCAACTTAAATGATCATGTTTGGAGGAATATTCCTCTTTGGAATAAGAATAATATGCTCAATTAAATAAAAAATATAGACAGTTGCTAGATGAAAACTGGACCCAAGTAGAGCAACTAAAATCAACTAATAACAGAGAAAAAGTGCTTGAGAATTCGAACCATATGAGGAACACCCAAGAAATTGATATATTGTAGCCTTTAACATCAAACCATGTGATTTAATAACACCTCCAAGTGTTAGGATCAAGTCTCCAAGCGGATGTAGAATTGCTCCCTCTTTACTAGTTCTGTGAGGAGATGAGCATGTGGTCAAAGGTAGAGAAGCCCTGGGACTGTGGAGAGTGAATCCTTGAGCTCCATAATATGATATAGCTTCATAAATAACCAATGATTCACAAAATACATTATGATCAACCTCATAATATGAAACTAACATCAAATCCCCAACAACAAGTTTGAAAGAGACTTGCGGTACTTGATTTGACAAACCAAAATTGATGAGACCAGCTACAAGCATGAATGAAGGCTCTTGGAACTTAAAAATTGAACCAAATAATATCATTACAGATCCAAATTAGTTAATATTAGATCAAAAAGTGTGGTCCACCGAGATGGTAGATACATAATTTTCTCCTTCAAAATTTTGAGTATTGGTGCATGCAATCCTGTAGAAATTTGCTGGAAGCTCTAGATCAATAAGAGAGAATAGATCACTCCCACAATATGATATTTTTTCCAAAATATCCAAATTATTACTTATTAGCACACCAACAACAACATTAGAGGGAGAGAAATTGAATTCCTCTTCACTTTTTGAAGCAATCACTAGCAAATTTTGCACATAATTTAAAGGAGAAACACTAGAGAATGTTTTCATAGAATGGAAGGAGAGTTTTACTTCAATATTAGATATTTGGATGTCTTCTTCTGAATCAGACATATGAGAAGATGAGAAGGAGTCACTACAAGGATACTTTCGTCAATCATGTTGACTATGAGGAAGATTATGCTTCTTCTTCATCTTGAAAAACTTCATCATAGAGAGTAGAGGTTGAGACTTTGAATAAAGAACTCTTGTGGTGCTAGGTGTGATCTCCAAATTTCTATTATGATCCTCATTGTACTTTCCAAAGGTTCTATCCAACTTTGTCCATAGATCCTTTGGGTATGGCAACATAAACAATAAGGTAGCACAAGCTTGGAGAAAGGGCCAGACATATTGCTCCAAAATATAGATCACCATCATTTAGCCAGTCATTCGCATCCTCATTAGACTCTTTACCAAGTCCAATAGATACCTCATATATCTCTTGTCTCTTTAGAGATGAAGTCATTTTCATATTCCATTCTGAATATCTTGTGGATGGAGTAAGAAGAGGAACTAATAATTTCAAATCCATATGAAGTTGTACCTGCAATTACCAAAAAAAATACCAAAGTAAGGTCGAAGAACCTGCAATTTTTTATTTTGCATCACACATGGATTAGTCAATCAAGCAAGCTTGACCGACGAGGTTGGGCTTCCAGGAATTATGTGGTAAAATCTTCGTTGCTCGTGAGGAGCTAGAATGTTTTGAGTTTTTTTCCTCAAATTGCTTCATAGATCCAACGTGAAATCTGTAGAAGAAGAATCACCTTGTGCTTCAATGGCTCTGGTACCATATTAAAATTGAGCTCACATGAATCTATGGACCAAGACAAAACTTACAGAATATTCCACAAACAATTTACTCAGAAAATGATATGAAACAATGCAATAAGGAGTTGCAGGTGTATAATTGATTTCAATAATCAAAAGTAATATGGATACAATATGGATAATTGTTACAATCTATTACAATGGCATTAATAGCATGACCATTCGAATCCATGAGAGGTAATTTGAATTTATTAACTCAATCTGATTGCATGGCAAACTGGACATGTCTTTAAATCGCTTCCGAAGCTTAACTAGCTATCTCTAGTTGTCTAATTCAGTCTCTCAATAAGTTATAATCAGTTCAACTAGTATAACTGATGTGGTAGGTGAGAAAAGGTGCATTCCCACGTGCTTCCCACATGTAGCCATACAAAGACAGGCGCTAACTGAACTTGAGGAAATCTAACTGAATGTAATTGACTCAAAACTAGGCTTGACTAGTCACCAACTGCCAACAACTAAAGGAGGTTGGTGTCAACACTCCCAATGACTCCTAAATTGTAGGGATTGGTCTAGGAGGTGCCTAAACGGAAGCGTCCAGGTGCATTCAGTGGCAGTTAGCCTCAATACATGTTCTCCACACTCTAGTGACTAGTACATGTGGCCTCATTAGGCCATGTGGACCCATTGGTATTAGTGGACCCAATAATGACTAAATGAATCCTAAGTTAGGCATAATTGACCACTTTCGACAAGGCAGGAATATAATCCTAAAACCCCCCCTGAATGCTAACTTGGACAACTGTGGGCCCTGGTAACTACGATGAAAGGTCACCCATTATAGCTAAAATGTGAAAAGTAATTGCTTAATACAACCAAGGAAATGGGGAAAAACCTCAAGGGAAAAATACACCCCCTCAAACTATGCAGATAAAATCAGGATCAAGCTTGTTCTTATATGCACAGGTATCCTGGGGCCTGGCATGTGAAATTCTCTATCCAACTTAAATGATTATGTTTGGAGGAATATTCCTCTTTGGAAGAAGAATAATATGCTCAACTAAATAAAAAATATAGACAGTTCCTAGATGAAAACTGGACCCAAGTAGAGCAACTGAAATCAACTAATAAGAAAGAAAAAGTGCTTGATAATTCGAACCATATGAAGAACACCCAAGAAATTGATATATTGTAGCCTTGAACATCAAACCATGTGAGTTAATACACCTCCAAGTGTTAGGATCAAGTGTCCAGGCAGATGCAGAATATCTCCCTCTTTACTAGTTATGTGAGGAGATGAACATGTGATCAAAGGTAGAGAAGCTCTGGGACTATGGAGAGCAAATCCTTGAGCTCCATAATATGATATAGCTTCAGAAATAACCAATGATTCAAAAAATGCAATATGATCAATCTCATAAGATGAAACTAACATCAAATCCCCAAAAACAAGTTTGGAAGAGACTTGTGGTACTTGATTTATCACACCAAAATTGTTGAGACCAGCTACAAGCATGACTGAAGGCTCTTGGAACCTAAAAATCGAACCAAATAATATCATATCAGATCCAAATACTATCATATCAAATCCAAATAAGTTAATATTAGATCGAAAAGTGTGGTCCACCGAGATGGTAGATACATAATTTTCTCCTTCAAATATTTGATTATTGGTGCATGCAATCCTGTAGAAATTTGTTGGAAGATTTAGATCAATGAGAGTAGATCACTCCCACAATATGATATTTTTTCCAAAATATCCAAATTATTACTTATTAACACACCAACAACAACATTAGAGGGAGAGAAATTGAATTCCTCTTCACTTTTTGAAGCAATCACTAGCAAATTTTGGACGGAATTTAAAGGAGAATCACTAGAGAATGTTTGCATAGAATGGAAAGAGAGTTTTACTTCAATATTAGAGATTTGAATGTCTTCTTCTGAATCAGAAATATGAGAAGATGAGATATCAGAGATCTCATAAACTTCTGTAGCAACAAGATAAGGAGTCACTACAAGGATATTTTCTTCAATCATGTTCACTATGAGGAAGATTCTACTTCTTCTTCATCTTGAACAACTTCATCAGAGAGAGTAGAGGTCAAGAATTTGAATAAAGAACTCTTGTGGTGTTGGCTATGATCTCCAAATTTATATTATGATCCTCATTGTGCTTTCTAAAGGTTCTATCCAATTTTGTCCATATATCCTTTAGGTATGGAAACATAAACAATAAGGTAGGGCCAGACATATTGTTGCAAAATATAGATCACCATCATTTAGCCAGTCATTATCATCCTCATAAGACTCTTTACCAAGTCCAATAGACACCTCATATAGATCTTGTCTCTTTAGAGATGAAGTCATCTTCATATTCCATTCTGAATATCTTGTGGATGGAGTAAGAAGAGGAACTAATAATTTCAAATCCATATGAAGTTGTACCTGCAATTACCAAAAAAAAACCAAAGTAAGGTTGAACAACCTGCACTTTTTTATTTTGCATCACACGTGGCTTAGTCAATCAAGCAAGCTTGATAAACAAGGTTGGGCTTCCAGGAATTATGTGGTAAACTCTCCGCTGCTCGTGTGGAGCTGGAATGTTTTTGAGTTTTTTTTCTCAAATTGCTTTATAGATCCAACGTGAAATATATAGAAGAAAAATACCCTTGTCCTTCAATGGCTCGGGTACCATATTAAAATTGAGCTCACATGAATCTATGCACCAAGACAAAACTTACAAAAGATTCCACAAACAATTTACTCAGAAAATAAAATGAAACAATGCAATAAGGAGTTGCAGGTGTATAATTGATTTCATTAATCAAAAGTAATCTGGATACAATTTGGATAATTGTTACAATCTATTACAATGGCATTAATAACATGACCATTCAAATCCATGAGAGGTAATCTAAATTGATTAACTCAATCGGACTGCATGGCAAACTGGACATGTCTTTAAATCGCTTTCGAAGCTTAACTAGCTATCTCTAGTTGTCTAATTCAGTCTCTGAATAAGTTATAATCAGTTAAGCTAGTATAACTGATGTGGTAGGTGAGAAAAGGTGCATTCCAACCACCTTCCCACATGCAGCCATACAAAGACAGGCCCTAACTCAACTTGAGGAAATCTAACTAAATGTAATTGACTCATAACTAGGCTTGACTAGTCACCAACTACCAACAACTAAAGGAGGTTGGTGTCGACACCCCCAATGTCTCCTAAATTGTAGGTATTGGTCTAGGAGGAGCCTAAACGGATGCATCCAGGTGCAGTCAGTGGCAGTTAGCCTCAATGCGTGTTCTCCACACTCTAGTGACTAGTACATGTGGCCTCATTAGGCCAAGTGGACCCAATAATGACTAAATGACTCCTAAGTTAGGCATAATTGACCACTTTCGACAAGGTAGGAATATAATCCTAAAACCCCCCCTGAATGCTAACTTGGATAACTGCGGACCTGGTAACTAAGATGAAATGTCACCCATTACAGCTGAAATGTGAAAATTAATTGCTTAATACAACCAAGGAAATGGGAAAACACCTCATGGGAAAAATACCCCCCCTCAAACTATGTAGATAGAAACAGGATAACACTTGTTCTTATATGCACAGGTATCCTAGGGCCTGGCATGTGAACTTCTCTATCCAACTTAAATTATTATGCTTGGAGGAATAATCCTATTTGGAAGAAGAATAATATTCTCAACTCAATAAAAAATATAGACAGCTTCTAGATGAAAACTGGACCCAAGTAGAGCAACTGAAATCAACTAATAAGAGAGAAAAAGTGCTTGAGAATTTGAACCATATGAGGAACACCCAAGAAATTGATATATTGTAGCCTTGAACATCAAACGATGTGAGTTAATAACACTTCCAAATGTTAGGATCAAGTGTCTAGGAGGATGCAGAATGTCTCCCTCTTTACTAGTTCCGTGAGGAGATGAGCATGTGATCAAAGGTAGAGAAGCCCCGGGACTGTGGAGAGCAAATCCTTGAGCTCCATAATATGATACAGCTTCAGAAATAACTAATGATTCAAAAAATACAATATGATCAACCTCATAAGATGAAACTAACATCAACTCCCCAACAACAAGTTTGAAAGAGAGTTGCAGTACTTGATTTGTCACACCAAAATTGATGAGACCAGCTACAAGCATGACTAAAGGCTCTTGGAACTTAAAATTCGAACCAAATAATATCATATCAGATCCAAATAATATCATATCAGATCCAAATAAGTTAATATTAGATCGAAAAGTGTGGTCCACCAAGATGGTAGATACATAATTTTCTCCTTCAAAATTTTGAGTATTGGTGCATGCAATCCTATAGAAATTTGCTGGAAGCTCTAGATCAATAAGAGAGAATAGATCACTCCCGCAATATGATATTTTTTCCAAAATATCCAAATTATTACTTATTAACACACCAACAACAACATTAGAGGGAGAGAAATTGAATTCCTCTTCACTTTTTGAAGCAATCACTGGCAAATTTTTCATAGAATTTAAAGGAGAATCACTAAGGAATGTTTGCATAGAATGGAAGGAGAGTTTTACTTCAATATCATAGATTTGAATGTCTTCTTCTGAATCAGACATATGAGAAGATGAGATATCAGAGATCTCATAAACTTCTGGAGCAACAAGAGAAGGAGTCACTACAAGGATACTTTCTTCAATCATGTTGACTATGAGGAAGATTCTGCTTCTTCTTCATCTTGAACAACTTCATCGGAGAGAGTAGAGGTTGAGAATTTGAATAAAGAACTCTTGTGGTGCTAGGTGTGATCTCCAAATTTCTATTATGATCCTCATTGTGCTTTCCAAAGGTTCTATCTAATTTTGTCCATAGATCCTTTGGGTTTGGCAACATAAACAATAATGTAGTGCAAGCTTGGAGAAAGGGCCAGACATATTGTTCCAAAATATATATCACCATCATTTAGCCAGTCATTCTCATCCTCATAAGACTCTTTACCAAGTCCAATAGACACCTCATATAGATCTTGTCTCTTTAGAGATGAAGTCATCTTCATATTCCATTTTGAATATCTTGTGGTTGGAGTAAGAAGAGGAACTAATAATTTCAAATCCATATGAAGTTGTACCTACAATTACAAAAAAAAAAACCAAAGTAAGGTCGAACAACCTGCACTATTTGATTTTGCATCACACGTGGCTTAGTCAATCAAGCAAGCTTGATCAACAAGGTTGGGCTTCCAGGAATTATGTGGTAAACTCTCTGCTACTCGTGTGGAGCTGGAATGTTTTTGAGTTTCTTTTCTCAAATTGCTTCATAGATCCAACGTGAAATATGTAGAAGAAGAATCACCTTGTCCTTCAATGGCTCTGGTACCATATTAAAATTGAGCTCACATGAATCTATGGACTAAGACAAAACTTACAGAAGATTCCACAAACAATTTACTTAGAAAATGATATGAAATAGTGCAATAAGGAGTTGCAGGTGTATAATTGATTTCATTAATCAAAAGTAATATGGATACAATCTGGATAATTGTTACAATCTATTACAATGGTATTAATAGCGTGACCATTCAAATCCATGAGAGGTAATTTGACATGAATAACTCAATCTGACTGCATGGAAAATTGGACATGTCTTTAAATCGCTTTCGAAGCTTAACTAGCTATCTCCAGTTGTATAATTTAGTCTCTCAATAAGTTATAATCTGTTAAAATAGTATAACTGATGTGGTAGGTGAGAAAAGGCACCTTCCCACCACGAGGGCTTCACTTGTTGACCAATATCCTATCACATTAGTTCATATTGTGGGTTTTGAAATTATCAAAAATCGAACCAATATATTGCAGGTATTGGGGGGGTGAGGGGTTTAAGGTGGGGGTGGGTAAGGTGGTTTATAAGGATTGAGGTATAAAAAGGGGTGGGGAGGAGGTTATAAGTATTGGGAGGGGGTTTAAAAAAAAAGAGTTTGGGTGAATATCTCTCGAAATTAAGGGTATTCTTTAATATCCTATGATCGCACGTGCTATGTGAGAGGTTCTCTAACTGAAGTTCGTGTGCTTCCCACATGCAGCCATACAAAGACAAGCGCTAACTAAACTTGAGGAAATCTAACTGAATGTAATTGACTCATAACTAGGCTTGACTAGTCACCAACTACCAACAACTAAAGAAGGTTGGTGTCGGCACTCCCAATGGCTCCTAAATTGTAGGGATTGGTCTAGGAGGCGCCTAAACGGATGCATCCAGGTGCATTCAGTGGCAATTAGCCTCAATACGTGTTCCCCACACTCTAGTGACTAGTACATGTGGCCTCAATAGGCTAATTGGACCCATTGGTATTAGTGGACCCAATAATGACTAAATGACTCCTAAGTTAGGCATAATTGACCGCTTTCGACAAGGGAGGAATATAATCCTAAAACCCCCCCTAAATGCTAACTTGGACAACTCCGGGCCTTGGTAACTAAGATGAAAGGTCACCCATTACAGATAAAATGTGAAAAGTAATTGCTTAATACAACCAAGGAAATGGGGAAAAACCTCATGGGAAAAATACCCCCCCCCCCTCAAACTATGCAGATAGAATCAGGATCAAGCTTGTTCTTATATGCACAGGTATCCTGGGGCCCGGCATGTGAACTTCTCTATCCAACTTAAATGATCATGTTTGGAGGAATGTTCCTCTTTGGAAGAAGAATAATATGCTCAACTAAATAAAAATATAGACAGCTTCTAGATGAAAACTGGACCCAAGTAGAGCAACTGAAATCAACTAATAAGAGAGAAAAAGTGCTTGATAATTTGAACCATATGAGGAACACCCAAGAAATTGATATATTGTAGCCTTGAACATCAAACCATGTGAGTTAATAACACCTCCAAGTGTTAGGATCAAGTGTCCAGGCGGATGCAGAATGTCTCCCTCTTTACTAGTTCTATGAGGAGATGAGCATGTGATCAAAGGTAAAGAAGCCCTGGGACTGTGGAGAGCAAATCCTTGAGCTCCATAATATGATATAGCTTCAGAAATAACCAATGATTCACAAAATACAATACGAACAACCTCATAAGATGAAACTAACATCAAATCCTCGACAACAAGTTTGAAAGAGACTTGCGGTACTTGATTTATCACACCAAAATTGATGAGACCAGCTACAAGCATCACTGAAGGCTCTTAGAACTTAAAAATCAAACCAAATAATATCATATCAGATCCAAATAAGTTAATATTAGATCAAAAAGTGTGGTCCACCGAGATGGTAGATACATAATTTTCTCCTTCAAAATTTTGAGTATTGATGCATGCAATCCTATAGAAATTTGCTGGAAGCTCTAGATCAATAAGAGAGAATAGATCACTCCCACAATATGATATTTTTTCCAAAATATCCAAAGTATTACTTATTAACACACCAACAATAACATTAGAGGGAGAGAAATTGAATTCCTCTTCACTTTTTGAAGCAATCACTGGCAATTTTGCACAGAATTTAAAGGAGAATCACTAGAGAATGTTTGCATAGAATGGAAGGAGAGTTTTACTTCAATATTAGAGATTTGAATGTCTTCTTCTGAATCAGACATATGAGAAGATGAGATATCAGAGATCTCATAAACTTCCGGAGCAACAAGAGAAGGAGTCACTACAAGGATACTTTCTTCAATCATGTTGACTATGAGGAATATTCTGCTTCTTCTTCATCTTGAACAACTTCATCAAAGAGAGTAGTGCTTAAGACTTTGAATAAATAAATCTTGTGGTGTTGGGTGTGATCTCCAAATTTCTATTATGATCTTCATTGTGATTTCCAAAGGTTCTATCCAATTTTGTCCATAGATTCTTTGGGTATGGCAACATAAACAATAAGGTAGTGCAAGCTTGGAGAAAGGGCAAAACATATTGTTCCAAAATATAGATCACCATCATTTATTGAGTCATTCTCATCCTCATATGACTCTTTACCAAGTCTAATAGACACCTCATATAGATCTTGTCTCTTTAGAGATGAAGTCATCTTCATATTCCATTCTGAATATCTTGTGGATGGAGTAAGAAGAGGAACTAATAATTTCAAATCCATATGAAGTTGTACCTGCAATTACCAAAAAAAAACCAAAGTAAGGTCGAACAACCTGCACTTTTTGATTTTGCATCACACGTGGCTTAGTTAATCAAGCAAGCTTGATCAACAAGGTTGGGATTCCAGGATTTATGTGGTAAACTCTCCACTGCTCGTGCGGAGCTGGAATGTTTTTGAGTTTTTTTTCTCAAATTGCTTCATAGATCCAACGTGAAATCTGTAGAAGAAGAATCACCTTGTCCTTCAATGGATCTGGTACCATATTGAAATTGACCTCACATGAATCTATGGACCAAGGCAAAACTTACAGAAGATTCCACAAACAATTTACTCAGAAAATTATATGAAAGTGTGCAATAAGGAGTTGCAATTGTATATTGCTTTCATTAATCAAAAGTAAAATGGATACAATCTGGATAAATGTTACAATGCATTACAATGGCATTAATATCCTAACAATTCGAATCCATTAGAGGTAATTTGAATTGATTAACTGAATATGACTGCATGGATAACTAGACATGTCTAAATCATTATTGGAGCTTAACTAACTATCTACAGCTGTCTAATTCAAGCTCTCAATCAGTTATAATCAGACAAACTAGTCTAACTGATGTGGTAGGTGAGAAAAGGTGCCTTCCCACATGCATCCATGCAAAGGCTGGTGCTAATTGAACTGGAGGACATTTAATTAAATGTAACTAACTCATAACTAGGATTGAATAGTCACCAACTTCCAACACCTAAAGGAGTTTGGTATTGGTACTCTCAATGGCTCCTAATCTATAGGGATTGGTCTAGGAGGCGCCTAGAATGATGCATGAAGGTGCAGTCAGTGGAAGTTAGTCTCAGTATGTGTTCCCCACACTCTAGTGACGGATACATGTTGCCCGATTAGTCCAAGTGGACCCAATGGTACTAGTAGACCCAATAATGACTAAACGACTCCTAAGTTAGGAAGAATTGACCAATTTGGACAAGCATTAGAGGAAATTTCAACTCAAAATGGGTCTTTCAACACTATTCAAATTCCATGTCACCATGTGTTAGCCAATTAAATTGCTTTAAATTTGAAATACCATATAGGTCTTAAATAATTTTTTAATATAAATTTGGGGATAGGTATCATAAAAAAAACTACTTTTTTTGTTTGTATTTTCAACATATCTCCCTGTGTTTTTACTCAAATTTCGATTGGGAGATCTCGTTGGATACGGGATTAAATTCAACATCCAATGAGTACCCACTCTGCATACTTTTGATGGACCCTGCTACCCCAAAAATAAAAAATACCTTAAAAATATAATGATGATGTCATCATCACGTTTTTTCAGGTATTTCTTATTTTTGGTGTAGCGGGGTTTGTCAAAAGTATGCAGAGTGGGTATTCGTTGGATGCAGAATTTTATTCCGCATCCAACGAGCTCTCCTGATCAAAATTTGAGTAAAAGCACATGGAGATATGTCGAAAATATGAACAAAAAAATAGTTTTTTTTCTTTTCTTCCTCCAAAATTAATAAATATTATTTTATTATTTTAACTATTATTTTATTATTTTTCTTAGGAGGCCCATTTTGATTTGAAATTTCCTCTAATGGGAGGATTATAATCCTAAAATGAAGACTCATCAAGTCTTGAGTAATCGCTAAAAGATATAGACATAATTATCCCTTAAATGTAATCTAAATTGAAAAATTGTTGAGAAATATAATTAGGAATCGTTTTATGACTATCTAAAAGATCAAAATAAAAATAAATAATTATATTAAGAGACATTATATTGCACAGTGAAAGTATTAAACAACAGTGTAAACTAAAACATATTCAAAAAGGATCTTGGCAGTTCTTTTTGTTTCCAAACTCAAGTGTAGGGATGGAGAAATTAATGAAAACAACTTAAAATGACATAAATATATTGCATACAAGATGATTGATTGGTGGAATTATTGTAGTGCCCTTTTGATTTTTTCTAGTTTGCCTGAATTCTACCCATTTCTGCGTGCTATTCTCAGCATTTCTTGCATAGTTGGCATTATAAGATTATAATTACTGTATATTGTTTGATGATGAAGATAAATTCCCCTATTGGGCAGCAACATCACATATACCATATTTTTTGCACCAGATTCATTCAACCATATCCAACAAAAATTCATTCTTATAACTAGAATTTCATAACAAATTCTACCCAACTCCGCTTCTTAGCTTGCTATCAGGTTTCATACATAGGTTAGTTAATCCTTCACATAACTAATATTCATCAAGTTACTCAAATATATCATATATAGACTGTAAAAGAGACAAACACATTGCATTGATTAATGTTCTTTCTCATTAAGTAATAAAATTGTACATACATCATATGAAACCCTGATCTACTCTTCCTATGGCATGATATTCTCTACTTGACCATATTCCTCCCTATCGGAATGCTCATAGCTTACCATGTTTACAAAATTGATCATAAATATCATAAAATTGATTCCTATAATATGATTGTACGCGGTGTTTTGTTAATCCTAAAGGCTCATAGAAAGACAATAATATGATTTTGAGAAGTTCTGAATGTTGTGTTTTGTTTTGGAACATTTTTGGAAATAAATAATTCAAAGGATTGTATTTGGCGTAAAGTCAATCATGGATATGCTCATGAATTTATCATGAATGCATATGAATAATGTAATCTTAATTTTAAATTTATAAATATTATGGTTTTTTTTCTATTATTTTTTTTTAAATTCGCATATATATATATATATATATATATATATATATATGGGAAATTGACAACTTGTATTGGCTACCACTATACTCTCACGGCCTGAACTATGACGCACATGTATGTTTGCGGCGATTTGAACACGAGACCTTTCATTTACAACATTTCAACCTTATTAATATTATCTTAAATATATTTTAATTATATTAATTATAATTGACATAAATATAAAATATTATTTTATACATGGAATAAAATTTAAAATTATTAATATTTTATGATTTCAAAATGATTATATTTATAATTGATTAAAAGTTTGATGATGTTTAAAAAAGCTTGAAATGGTGTAAATAATTTTTTATATTTTTTAAATGAAACATTTTCAATGTAGTAATTTCTTAACTCTAATACTGGAACAATTATTCATCTATATAAATTAATTTTAATATAAATATATAATTTTATAGTTTAAATTGTTTTTATTATTACTATAATTTATCATGTATAGCAAAAGATATAAAGTATCTCTTATTTCTAATTAAACATTAAGTGGCTAGCTGCAACACTAAGGAACATATATAAAAAACATACAAACATCATATTAATGAACCATCACTAATAATTAAATACAATTTTTAAAATAAATAAATTATATATAAAATAAAACGCTCCTTTAACAAAATCAATACTGCATATATCCGTAACAATACACAATTAACATGGAGGCCATAACTGTTATAGAACTACTATTGGATAAGCTTGATGGTGAAATTATGTATATTTTCTGCAAGGACCCAAAACTTAGATGACTTTTTATAATTTCAAAATATATTACATCATTCTTTCGTGCCAGCACCAAAAATGTTTCATATCGTAGATATTACATCGTTCTTTCATGTCAGCAAATAAAAATGTTTTATATTGTCAGATATTACATCGTCAACCCCAAATTTTCTTACTATCGTCCTACATTACGTCGTCAACCCCAAATTTTCTTACTATCGTCCTACATTATTGTCAGATATTACATCGTCAACCCCAAATTTTCTTACTATCGTCCTACATTACGTCGTTCGTCAACCCCAAAAAGTTAGATTTGGAAACAGCGGTCCCAGCCAGAGAGTTTATGTAGTGTTTGAATTATTGAGTTCAGAGGTACATAATATTATTGGTGTATGCAAACAACATCGAATGAAGAGCAGGTATCAGTTCCTTTCGATTCTCTTGTTTCACGAGATTCCAGTGAGAAAATTCAAGATATGTGCAGAGAATATGTAGTAATCTAACTGTTTACATGATGTAATAATCTTTGTATCATTGCCTGTAGATGCTTTTGTTTGTTTCATATGTCTTGGCTCTTCGGATTCTAGTGGAGTACAGTGGGGGTTAAATGTAAATTTCAAGATATACACAAAATGCATACCGAATAAAATATGTTATTATGTACAGTCAACCAGATCGCAAATAAAATATGTTGCAATAATGAATTTTTTTGTACTGTTTGAATTATTATTGAGTTCAGAGGTACTTAATATTATTGGTGGATGCAAAGAACATCCAATGAATCATGCAAGTCAACATTTGAAGAGCAAGTATCAGCTCCTTTCGATGCTCTTGTTTCACGATATTCCAGTGAGAAAATTCAAGATATGTGCAGAGAATATGTAGTTATCTAACTGTTCATATGATGTAATATTCTTTGTATCATTGCCTATAGATGATTTTGTTTGTTTCATATGGCTTGGCTTGTCAGATTCTAGTGGTGTTAAAAGGAAATTTCAAGATATACACAAAATACATAGCTAGGTTATTATGTACATTGAACAACATCGCAAATACAATATGTTGTATGATGAATATAAACCCATACGATTGAGATCTTTTCATTTTTTAAATTTTTTATTTATTTATTGATGGTAAAAAAGGTTTGGGATTTTTTTTAATTTATTGATG
>LPNX010356459.1:177014-190577 GCA_001517045.1 Pseudotsuga menziesii | reverse complement strand
AAAAAAAAAAAAAAAAAAAAACACAAAATTTTATGTTTTTCACCTTAAACAATTTCAAACCCATATTTTCCTTACAAATTTCACCTTGACTTACATACAACAGTTTTAGAGAATTCTATTAGCTTGCTACTCATATTTTTTTGAAATTTTTTTAGAACATATAGTACCACAAATTTGAAGGGCACCAACCACATATAATTAAATTTTTAGGTTTGGATAATGAGTGACTTGTGTGCCCTTCATTTTTTCTTAGAGATGGTTATTCATTTTATGGAAACCAAATGTACATTCATAATCTACATAGATTGTACTTTGCAATGGAGTATATCTTCAGGATTTTCAGACCTAAACACTATTTTTTATTATTTTTCAAAATAACATGTCTCTAAAAAATAGTTCCTTATAGACAAATGTTTGTGTCCTCCCATTTTCTTTCAAATGTGACTCTTATCATACAAACAAAAACTACATTTTTGAAGATGAGAGTGCAAGGAAAGTCCCTATTAGTTTTTACTTTTTTTTTTTATGTCATTGTGATGATCTTGAATTTAAAAATAGTAAAAAATAGAAATCCTTGATGAAATTCACAAATTCTTATACTATGATAAAGTCGATTCAATGAAGAATCTATTGGTATAAACTCCAATAGGTAATTCTCATATTTTAAAGTTTCCACAATGAGAAAGTGACTAACTTGAAAAAACTCCAGAAATAGTTGTTGTATTCGTTGACGAAAAACTGTTGCTCAAGAAACTTTCTCAACCGAGAAAAATATAAATTTATCGGATGAGAAATATTTAGCCCCAAAATTAACCTAAGGTTAAATCAAATACTCACGTGAGAGGGGGTTTAACTATGAGGCAAAAGAATAAAACAACTCTCGGGGGAGAGTTTTATTACATAAAGCTCCGAGATTCTTTGAGGGGTCAACCTATTAAATGCCCGTGATTCCCGGCAAGATTCCAAACTTTCTCATGCGGGAGTTATATATATAATCTCACCCGAAATTATATTTCCATAAAAGTTCACCTTCCGATATTTATAATGAGATATTTTTTGGGTTATGGATGTTTTAAGGTTTTTTATATTACATTTCTTTACAAAGGGTGTATTTGTTTAATTTTTCTTTATAAATTAAAATTACTTAGATTTGGTATATATTACTCTTTTTTCTATTTTTTAGATGCTAAGATTGGTTTTTTCATATTAGTCTCTTTTATATATTGTGAAATAGATTTTGGCATATTAATGATTTGTTTTTAAATTATAAAATTGGTTATAGTATATATATATATTTTAAAGGATAAAACAAATTTGGTTATGGTATATTAATTTTTTTTAAGCAACATATTGCACATAATGTTTTTTCATATTACATTTTGTTATACAACGAACATGGTGAATTTTATTTTAGCATATTAGTCTTATTTTTACTAAATATTGTGAATTTGGTTATGCTTTCATGTCATATTGAAATCGGTATCATTAATTCTACAATTTTATATCCAACATATTACTATGATTAAAGATTTTTGGCATTAGAGTTTAGGTTTTCAATTCTTTCATCATGGGAAACCAAAAGAAATGTGCAACAAAACATGATTGCAACAGAATTGATGGAGAGGAAAGAAAAGAAAGAAAATGTGAAAACATGAGAAAATTAAGAGAAAAATGAGCATTGGAAAGAAATGTGGAGGCACTTGGAAGTGACAAAGAACTGCAAAATGTGGAGGCACATGGAAGTGACGAAGAAATACAAAATGTGGAGGCACATGGCAGTGATGAATGAATGCAAAATGTTGAGGAACACGTTGATGAAAGAAATCAAGAACATGGAGGTGATGAGGAAATGACAAATGTGGAACAAACGATGAGCATCATTAATATTGAGACCATGATCTGTGAGTAAATATTTTCTAATGTTTACAAAATTGCATTTAATTCTTGATTATATAATTGATTTAAAAGTTCACAATCTTATAAATTTATATATTTTCATGCACGGTCAACATCCAACCTACAACATCCTACCATAGCTACGAATTTACAAAGATTAATTGGAAGTTGCAACAATATCATCATTGATGCCAATTTTTTGAAGAATATTGATTCAAGTAAAATTGAAGAATTGTGACCTCTGATGTGTGATCATACAACTTGATATAGAACAAACAAAATACTTAAAGATTATCTTGAAGGTATTTCTAGCATAGCATAAACTCAATTGTTACATAGATTGTTAAAGCAAAAATGTCTAAAAAGATGCAATTAAATTATTGGGAATTAAAAGTGTCAAAGAGATTAAAACAAATGAGATGGTATCAAAATATCTGACCTCGGCCCGGCCACACTTGCAAGGAAAGGATCTTGTGATTAAAGTTTACTTGTAAAACTTTGCTAACACGGGTTGTGGCAAAAAAACGACAATTGATCATTTGTTGGCCATGACTACAAGAATGTTAAGAACATCAAGAAATTTTTTATGAAAGCATACAAACATTAGGGTTCAATTAGATGAAGATGATGAAGTTGCATGTTGAGCTTCTATCTGTAGGAAATCTTATCAAGATAGACTTCCAAATAATATGAGGGACAAGGTGAAAGAGTTTTGGCATTTAAAACATCGTTTCTTACCAAATGAAAAAGGATGTTGTGCAGCATCGTATATCTAAAGGAAACTATGAAAATCATGTCAAACACATAACAAAGGTCACTCAAGTGGAAATGCAAAAAATAATTATTGATAGTAATGTTGATGTGAAGATTTCCATTAGCACATTTGTGAAGCTTAAACCATGGTATGACATGCCCATTGTTTTCCTCGACCCATGTTGTTGTTGATACCAAGTAGAATTTGAATTATATTATAAGACATTTAATCATTTTGGTATACAGTGTTGGCCAAATGACCCCCCTCCTTCGAGTGTTTGTGAATTTGTATCTAAAATATTATGTGCACGAGAGAATGATCAAGTATTCTATAAAAAACAATGCATAGGTGGAAGTAAATATAAAGAATGTTCTCATTTGGCTCGTTTTGATGTTGAATACCTCATTGATCCAAATGATCCTCAATTTTTAAATCATATTGTGAAATGTAAGAGATGTGAATATGTTGATTATACTCATGTTACAGATTCAACGAAAACATCAAGAAAGATCAAGTTTGTTGAAGATGATATCTCTATGACATGTTTTATGGAGTCATTCAGGGAGACAATATAGAGATATATCAAACACTCTCACATAGAACAATGGCAAGACTTACAATTCAAGCAATCATGAGATGTATTTCCAAAAGGAACAATATTATCAATTGTTGATTTTGCTGAAAATTACAGTTTCACTCCACAAAAGTATCTATACTTGTGCATATTTTGTACATACATGCAAAGCTTCATGTCAATGGTTCTAATAGTGATGAAAATAATCGTGAAATGATTAAAGACTACCATTTCTACATCGGTGATGATCGTACACATGATACATGTTCTGTCCAGCATTGTTTTAATATGTTTTATAACGAATTATCAAGACAAGTGGTCACTTTTAAAGAGCATTGGGTGTGGTCATATGGTTGTGTTAGTCAGTTTAAATTAGCATGCTCATTCTTGTGGTTGTCTCGCAGTCATAATAAAATGGATGTTTGCCACACATGGACTTTTTTTTAAACGAGAAATGGAAAAGGAGAACATGATGGCGTTGGGGCCTGCATAAAACTTTCACTTAGAAGATATCAAATGAATTGCTTTGCTTCTTTCCTCAGAAATTCAAATGATGTTGTTAATTGGTGCAATCAAAATTTAAGCCATGGATTCAATGAAAGGATGGATAATGTGAGAAGGTATGTAATTGTTTTGATGATCTTTAATGCTTTCAAATGCAGTCATTTACTATGTTTATATGTAGATGAATATTTTTATTTAAATTATTATTTTTTAAATAATAAATTGTTTCTAAATGTGAATTTTGATTTGCAAAAGTTATGTGTTTTTCTTGAACAGGTTCTTCTAGAATATTGCAATGGGCGATGTTGATAGATCAATGCCATATAATTGTGTTGTAGTCCCTAAAACAAGGGGCTTACACTTTATTAGGAGTAAATGGAAAATATACACGTAATTGAGAAATGAAAAATACTCTTGCTAATGTCTTGCATGTATTAATGATGTAAAGTCCTTCGATGAATTTCAAAACCAAACTAACAAATTTATCAAATGATGGATAAACCAAGAATTGCCACCATTTCCCCCATTTGGAAATATCACAGATGAAGAGCGTTATAATGAAGTGGTTGTGATTGACAAGGATTATGATCGTGTTTTTTATTTGGTTAGAGAAAGTGATGTATTTGTTGTCATTTCACTAGTAGATAATCCATAAAAGGTGCATTATTATTTATTGAGATGCACTAGGTCGAAAAGCACGTTGTTGCAAGAATTTAAAAATTCGTAAAATTCAACATATGCAATGGGTATAATGGTTTTAATGGGGCATTTCTTTGATAAAATAAGAAAATGTAATGACCATAATATTTTTCAAGACTACGAGCCATATGTTATATGTTCTATGTACAATCATTTAGTCATAACGGCCTGGTTGCAGTTAAAACCAGTGAAGAGTAGGAAAAAGACCAAGAATTGCCAATGGAAATTATCAATAGAAGATCATAATGTCATTCTTGAAAACATTGGACACTAGAACATTTAATATTAATCAAGAACACATTGGTATGTGAATAATATTGTTTTATTTGATTCTAGGGTTAGAACATAGAATTGTTATATAAATTGGACTTTATAGTTTATGGAATTTATATTGGACTTCATTTAAAGACCAATAGACGTGTACCATTCTCCATTGTTGGTCTGTGATTGAATCAAACTTTTGTTTTTGTTTCATTTCTTAAGGTTGATTGACTACAATGGATACATGATTTCCTTCTTTCCAATTTTCTCTATTCTCTTACACTTTTTATATTTTAATCAATACAAATTGTTCTAGATATGTTTTTGTTCATAGTTTAAATTTTCATTGTTCTTCAAATTGTTGTTCAATGATATAATCAGTCTTTCAATTCTATGTATTTCACATGTATTTCGAGCAAGACATACATTTTATGCATGCAATAACTTTTTGTTTTCTTTTAATCTATATAATGTGCTTAGATGCAATAATTGTATACTAGATAGAAAATATGAAACTTTAAATGGGTGACTAACATCTCAAAATGCACATGTTTTCCATTGAAATGGGTGGTTGTGATATATTTATGGGGGTCAAAGGCTACGGACTTTAGGTATTGTCACCATGGATTGCAAATACCTATACATTGGATTTGGTATAAAATTCTATAAACATGATATAAAGGGGATAACCTTTGGTTCTCTTGAAATTATCACCTCCCATTATATGGAAAAGTTATTAAAGAAAGGACACTTATGCGTATTATTGCATAATTCAATACCATACAGGTAGTGGATGCATCCTCATAACAAATTCACTTTGACTTGAAATTGGTTCTATCTAAACAATGAGAGGTTTTTGAAACATCCAAGGGTTTACCACCCTCCATGGGGAGCATGGCCATAGTATTTCACTAACTCCAAGGAGTCAATTGCCCAATGTATGGCCTTCAAAGGGACCCTTTTGCACAAAAGAATGAAAATGAGAAGATTATTCAATATTTGTTAGAGGATGACATCATTCATCCCATAAATTTCTTATCTCCATCATTAATTATACCTTGGATGAGCTTCATGCAGCCAATTTTTCACTATATTAGAGCTTCGTTTAAGATAACACCAAATAGAGATGAAAGAGGAAAACATCCCTAAGAAAACATTCTCCAGACATGAGGGTCATTATGAGTTTTTAGTGTTTCATTTTGGCCTTTGAAATGATCCATCCACCTTTCAAAGCATTATGAATAATATATTCCATCCTTTGTGATTTTTTGTTGGTGAGTATTACTTAAAACCCTGAAACTTGATTGTTTATAATCACTTTCTCATATGATTTAATTTTCCTATATAAACATAAACATGTAGTGTAAAACCTTTGAAGGTGAAATTAGAGCATCCTACCAATTCTGGTGAATATTAGAATCCAAATTGAAAAACTTGTGGGTTTAAGCCTATTTCAAAAATTCATTTGTTCATATGCATTGTAATTTCCCTTTATAATATAGAGAGGCCACTTTTGTAGGTTAAAATAATAGACGATCTTCCATTCCCTCCTCTAATTTGTTGCAAAAAAAATCGAATTCACCAAAAAGAACAAATTAAGCATAGATTTAATTTAATTTAAGTTACTATATCTAAACATTTATACATATATAACAAGAATTAAATATATAAAGCAAATAGAAACTTAGGGGTTATTATTATTATTATTATTTAAATTTGTTGTTTCTGACTTATCATGATGATGACTGTTATTAACTTATAACTCGGTCAATTTTAGTTATTTGGTTTATAAGATTTATAAAAGATTAGAAATTATTTGATTTCTAAAATTTTTATTTATTATTTTAAATTGTTGCATTTCATTGATCATGGTGATGATTGTTATTAATGAGAAATGTTAAATATTTGATTAAAAAACCATTTAAGAAAATTATTATATTTAAATTATAGCTTAAATATAAAAAAAAACAACAACAATAAAAATCATTATCATAATTTCACAACAAAATTATAAATTTGTATAAATAAATACTCTTTCAATCTAATGACAAATTCTTTTTATAACCTAAACTAAGAACAACAACAAAGACCACTACCATAATTTCACAACAAAATTTAAACTTATATAAATAAATACTCTTTCAATATAAAATATAAAAATAAAAAACTAATAACCTAATCTTTGTACTACCTAAATTAAAAGTCTTAAAATTGAGCTCACATGAATATATGGACCAAGACAAAACTTACATAATATTCTACAAACAATTTACTCATAAAATGATATGAAATAGTGCCATAAGGAGTTGTAGTTGTATAATTTCTTTCATTAATCAAAATTAACCTGGATATAATCTGGATAATTATCACAATGCATTACAATGGCATTAGTAGCCTGACAATTCAAATCCATGAGAGGTAATTCGAATTGATTAACTCAATATGACTACATGTCTAACTGGACATGTCTAAATCACTATCATAGCTTAAATAGATATCTCCAATTGTCTAATTTAGTCTCTCAATCAATTATAATCAGTTAAACTAGTCTAACTTATGTGTTAGGTGAGAAAAGGTTCCTTCCCACATGCATCCATGGAAATACTTGCGCTAACTGAACTTGAGGACATCTAACTAAATGTAATGTACTCATAACTAGGCTTGACTAGTCACCTGCTGCCAACAACTAAAGGAGGTTGGTGTCAAACTCCCAGTGGCTCCTAAATTGTAGGGATTGGTCTAGGAGGAACCTAAATTGATGCATGCATGCGCAAACAGTGGGAGTTAGCCTCAATCTGTGTTCCCCATACTCTAGTGACTGGTACATGTGGCCTCATTAGTCCAAGTGGACCCAATGGTATTAGTGGACGCAATAATGACTAAATTACTCCTAAGTTAGGCAGAATTGACCAGTTTGGACAAGGGAGGATTATATTCCTAACACCCCCCTGAATGTTAACTTGGAAAACTGTGGTACCTAGTAACTAAGAAAAAATGTCACCCATTATAGCTAAAATGTTAAAAGTAACTACTTAATACAACCAAGGAAATGGGGAAAAACCTCATGGGAAAAATACCCCCCCTCAAACTATGGAGGTAAAATCAAGATCAAGATTTTTCTTCTGTGCATAGGTATCCTAGTACATGGTATGTGAAATTCTCCATACAAACTAAATGATTATGTATGGAGGAATATTCCTCTTTAGAAAAAAAATAACATGCTTAACTAAATAAAAAATATAGATAGTTGCTGGATGAAAACTGGACCCATGTAGAGCAACTGAAATCAACTAATAAGAGAGAAAAAATGCTTGAGAATTCAAACCATCTGAGGAACACCCAATAAACTGATATATTGTTTCCTTGAACAACAAACCATGTGATTTAATATCATCTCCAAGTCTTAGGATCAAGTGGCTAGGTGTGTGTAGAATATCTCCCTCTTTACTAGTTCTATGAGGAGATGGGCATGTGATCAAAGGTAGAGAATCCCTAGGACTATGGAGAGAGAATGATTGAGCTCCATAATCTGATATGGATTCATAAATAACCAATGGTTTAAAAAATACAATATCATCAACCTCATAAGAGGAAACTAACATCAAAACCCCAATAGCAAGTTTGAAAGAGACTTGCGGTACTTGATTTATCACACCAAAATTGATGAGAATGGCTACAAGCATGAATTAACGCTCTTGGAACTTAAAATTCGAACCAAATAATATCATATCAGATCCAAATAAGATCATATCATATCCAAGTAAGTTCATATCAGATCCAAAAGTGTGGTCCACCAAGATGGTAGATGCACAATTTTCTCCTTCTTTAAAATTCTGAGTATTGGTGCATGCAATCCCATAGGAATTTACTGGAAGCTCTATATCAATAAGAAAGAATGGATAACTCCTACAATCTGATATTTTTTCCAAAATATCGAAAGCATTGCTTATAATCACACCAGTAACAACATTAGAGGGAGAGAAATCGAATTCCTCTTCACTTTCTGAAGCAATCACTAGCAAATTTTGCATAGAATTTAACGGAGAATCACTAGAGAATGATTGCATTGAATGGAAGGATAGTATTTCTTAAATATAAGAGATTCCAATTTATTATTATAAATATGAGAAGATGAGATATCAAATATCTCTCAAACTTCTAGAGTAGTAGGAGAAGGAGTCACTGCAAGGAGACTTTCTTCAATTCGAAGTGACTGTGAGGAAGATTATGCTTCTTCGTAATCTTGAACAACTTCATCAGAGAGAGTAGAGGCCTATAATTTTGAATAAATAACTCTTGTGATGTTGGGTGTGATCTCAAAATTTCCATTATGATACTCATTGTGCTTGCCAAATTTTGTATCCAATTTTGTCCAAAGATCCTTTGGGTATTCAGTAGAAACAATAATGTAGTGCAAGATTGGAGAAAGGGCTAGACATATTGTTCCAAAATATCTATCGCCATCATTTAGCCAGTCATTCTTGTCCTCATAATACTCTTTACCAATTCCAATAGACACCTCATAGAGATCTTGTCTCTTTAGAGACGAAATCATCTTCATATTCCATTCTGAAAATCTTGTTGATGGAGTAAGAAGAGGAACTTATAATTTTGAATCCATATGAAGTTGTACCTCCAACTACAAAAAAAACCAATTTAAGGTCAAACAAACTACAATTTTGGATTTTGCATCACACCTAGATTAGTCAATCAAGCAAGCTTGATCAATAAGGTTGGGATTCCAGGAATTATGTGGTAAACTCTCTGCTGTCGATGCGGAGCTGGAATGTTTTTTATTTTTTTTGCTCAAATTGCTTTATAGATCCAACATGAAGTATGTAGAAGAAGAATTTTCTTGTCATGCCATGGCTCTAATACCATATTAAAATTGATCTCAAAGGAATCTATGTACCAAGAAAAAACATACAGAAGATTCCAAAAACAATTTACTTATAAAATGATATGAAACGATGCAATAAGGAGTTGCAGTTGTATATTGATTTCATTAATAAAAAGTAAAATGGATACAATCTAGATAATTGTTACAATGCATTACAATGTCATTACACAACAAGATTTGTACCCAAAATACGACGACATATGACAAAAAGTATTGTTTTGTCGAATTTCACTTTCAACTTATGAAATTTGATTTAAATTTTTTAAATTGATAGAATTATAGGTCAAATTTCTGACGTTACCTCGTCGTAATTCCTACGTCCACATAATTATATAATATGTTGTGTCTCCCGGTAAACTCAATCTCTATCTACAGGAATGCATGTTTGAATATGGAAGCGAGGGGCAATGGCGCTTCCAAGGTAAGTTTTTGTGCCTTTGCAAAAATGGTGGTTTGTATCTTTAATCTGGGTATAAAAACCACTGGATTGCAAGGTCTTATTTTGGATGGAACCATGTCCCTCTGTTGGATCGTGGTTTGTAAGTTGAATCTATAGTGCATAGTATAGGGCTCTTTTGCTAGAGGAGAAGACTGTTCATCTTCTGAAATCGTGGCATCAAATTCAAGGAGAAAGGGAGGACAAGCCGCATTCACTGTTTAAGGAAGGGCCCAGCTAGTAGAAGAGAAGGAAATGAATTCTTGTGCTCACTTTATTTCATCCAATAAGCATCTATATAACCAACATCTATAGACACCATATTGGTATAGTAAATGGGGATAGTAAAATAATAATGGATTAAATATGCAGGTATCCACAGCGCAGGGTGTTCCCAAGCTCACAGCATGACTAATATGTTTATTAATTGCTAGTACAAAAGCATTGGAGCTTTCTTGCTGGGGTTGAAGCCCAACCCATATTTTGAAACCTCAAACTAGCTGCCACTATACAATATAGTGTTCAATAGCATAGATTCACACATTTGTTGAAGGGCATGGCCAAGAAAATATCATATTTCTACTATAGAAGTTGTAGAAAGAGAAACTTGTGTTACAGTGCGTGTGGGAAGTAGATATTTATGTTGGGCATGTTATGGAGCTATCTCTTGTGTTATAGATATTTATTGGAATTAAATATTCATTATGTTGTCGTTTTTGCTTGTGTGAGGTCTTATATCTACCAAATCCACTCAATATTATCTACGGAAAGGCATCTACAACAGTTCATATTTGTTCATTGAAGTATGCCTAGTTTGTGCAATACCAAGGAGAAATTTGAAGTCATGAAGGAAACCTTTTTCCATTGTTGTTAGCACGTCAAATTTTCTAGGCATGTATTCACCTTATTTTTGAGTAAAATCCAAATCTAGAAATTTGGCATTAAAAGTCTGATTTGTGCTTTATATTATTACTGTAGCATTTTATTTTGCAAGCTTAAATGTTGTGGATGGTAAATGTTACATAAGCTATAATAAATTCCTTCTAAACCATCTAAGGACAATCATCATATATATTGAACAACTACTGCTACATTCTACAATATACACTACAATTGTTTGTCAAAGTCACAAAACAAATTACTTACAGTCTGTTACAGCCCAGTGTATGCAAAGTGTTTTTAAAAACATATACTCGATCTCTACAATGAACAAGGAAGAAATCGGAATTCTAGAAAGGGTGTACTCTACAACAAAGATATATCCATAGAGTTAAGAATAATTGCATGAATTCTGAAACCCTTCCATACCACTTAAACAATCAGTGCAAGAAGAGGGAAATGTGAACACAGCAGTACATTCATTAGAAGAAAATTATCCAAACTTTTTGGATAAATGATTTGGTTTTACTCTGGTCGGATAAGCTTATATGTGGTCTCTGGTATGTCAAATTGGTCACCTTGGTCTTCAAAATACAGGATTTAGTTTTGCTTTTACAAGTAGATGCATGTTTTGGTTTATTGATTTAATTTTTTTATTGCTTCTTTTGCACTAGTTTTTGTGCTGCTACTGACGTTCAGGTATTCACCTCTGAGTTGAAAAATAAGTTGTCATCCAAATGTCAAGGAAAGGATGAGACAGACTTTACTCGGGAAGTGAAAGAGATATGTGAGGAGTATGATGATAAAGGTACAGAGAAAGAGGACTTTATGCCAGAGATTGATGATGGTAAATCCAGATCATGTATTGATGAAAGATTAAAGGATTCTGTAGAGAAAGTACAGTTTACAAAAAATGATAAAATCCAAGAAACAACTGATGAGTGAGAAGAAATATTGAAATGAAACCAATGAATCACCAACCAATGAAGAGAAGGGAGGATATGGAAGAAACTGACAGAAATTATATGGTACTGAAATGAAAAACATGATGGTGCATGTGATAAGAGAATTGGTAGATTGAATTCTAGAAAGGCAGGTGTGATAAAACAAAACAATTCAAGAATTATTATAAGTTGATATTTATACAGTAAACTAGTACCTCAGTTTATTTTATTTTATGCATTTTTCTTTATTTAAGGGTTGTCATCTGGTCTCCCAATATGTATCAACATGTGTAGACAACAGTCCCATTAGATTGCTTCTGTGATCATTTATTGGACTTTAATATAATTATCTTATCTTATCTAACAATTCTAGATGCCCACCCCCCTATTCTAGAAACTAATGCAACATAGATTTTAAAGGTGGCTAGTAATTGTAGCAATATAGAATATGCCTGCAGCAATAGAAAGCCACATGTCATCATATGCATCTCATGTATTTTTCATGTTGGAATTTTTTTTCATGAAGGGATAGACATAAACAATTATTGGTGAATGGATCCAGTGCAAAGTATATTTTGTTGGGATAGGTTTTGTTAATGGAATATTCATGTTTTCAAGTTCTATCTTATAGTGGAAATAGTAAATATAAAAGTTAATGATTTATCAATACAAGAGCTCTCTTTAATGGTTATATCAGTACATTTGAAGGTTACAATATTTCCTTGTGTCTGAGATTAACTATAGAATGGGCTCATGGTTGTCTTCCCTACTTGTGTTGACACATTTAAACATGTGAAAAATCATTGTTAGAATCATTTGCATCCATGGAGCTCAGTTACACTTTTTGGCAAGGCGCTTTCGAAAAAAACACAAAAAGGTACCTCAATCGAGCAATTTTTAAACCCTTAATCAAGGTCATAACACCTTGATCAAGGGTTTACCAAAACCTTGATCTAAGTTTTAATAATACCTCGATCTAGGTTTTAAGACCTCAATCTTGGTTTTAAAAAAACCTCGATCTAGGTTTAAAAAAAAACTCTATCTAGGTTTTAAGACCTCGATATGGGTTTTAAAAAAGCCTCGATCTAGTTTTTAAGACCTCGATCTAGGTTTTAAGAAAACATCGATCTAGGTTTTAAGAAAACCTCGATCAAGGTTTTAAGGTCGCGATCAAGGTCCTTGTGCAAAAAAATATATAAAAAGAGGTTTAAATGGTAGATTGATTGAGGGTTCAATAAAACCTCGATCGAGTTTATTTAAAAAACTCAATCAAGGGCCTAAAAAACATAGAATTATTCCTATTACAGGAAAATCAATGTTTCTATGTGTCTTCTAGGGGTGTAAACCCTACCATTCATGGCACATAACTCAGTGGAGTTCATACCAAAATATTCAACTCCGAATCCTCTATCCATTGAGGTATCATGCATGCATTTTGGAATTTGTATGGTTTTTTTTTTAATTAGTTATAAAACTTACACTTAGAAAATCTCACAACAACTTCAAAGCAGCTGAAAGAAAAATATGTAGAGTGAAAAATACACATCCAAAAATTTCTTAAAAATGCACAACCCACACATCGATGCATCTTCTTCAAAAGGGTATATTTGGTTTTTTTATTTTTGAAAACAGTGAAAAAGAAGTTGGGATGGACACGCATGTGTATAAAATTATGTTGAAATTAGATGTGGTCATTTTTGAAAAATAATAAATAAT
>LPNX010356459.1:147505-176736 GCA_001517045.1 Pseudotsuga menziesii | reverse complement strand
TTCATTAAATGTGAAATTTCACACATTAAATGACATCGAAATATTTTTTTTTAAATATCATTGGGAAGCCAACATAATATTCTACAATTTGTTTTTTCAGTGCAAGTCGAAATTCACATGGCATATGTACATTTCAAGGACTTCTATCTAGCACATGAGTAAAAAATCATGTTTTCATTGCCAAATTTGGCAAAAAAGTGTTACCGGCCTTCATGGAATCATATCTTATCTTATCTAATAGTTCTGGACACCCATCCCCCTATTCTAGAAATTAATGCAACATAGATTTTAAAGGTGGTTAGTAATTGTGGCAATATAAAATATGCCTGCAGCAATAGAAAGCGACATGTCATCATATGCATCTCATGTATTTTTCATGTTGGAGTTTTTTTTTCATGAAGGGAAAGACAGAAACAATTATTGGTGAATGGATCTAGTGCAAAGTATAATTTGTTGGGACAGGTTTTGTTAATGGCATATTGATGGTTTTAAGTTCTCTTTTATAGGGGAAATATTAAATATGAAAGTTAATGTTTTATCAATATAGGAGCTCTCCTTATTAGTTATATCAGTAGATTTGAAGGTTACAATATTTCCTTATGTCTGAGATTAACTATAGAATGGGCTCATGGTTATCTGCCGCTACTGGTGTTGACACATTTAAACATGTGAAAAATCATTGTTAGAATCATTTGCATCTCATTTATTGTGAAATTTAGTTTGTCATTCTACACAAATAGTATTTTAATTTCATCTGTTCAGTGCTTCAGGTATTTTAATTTCATTTGTTCTTTCCTTGTTTTAGTCTTTTATTTGTTGTATTTATGTTTTTCTTCTATTTGTCTGAAAGATAAGGCCATAAAATATGGGTCTCTCTTACTCTTCTTCACATATCTTTCTCTCTCCATAATGTATATGTTTTTGCCAAAATGTATTCTTCACAAGGAAACCATACTTACAGAAAGAAATATTCACGTAAACAAATAAAAAAGGGCTGAAATGAGGGCGTTTCCATCAATTCTGGGACTTTACAAAGTTGTGTATTCAACTAAGAGAAAGCAGTTGTTACTTCAATAAATTGATGTACACAAAATGGATGTAGCTAAACCAAAGGCAGACTATCTGGTTTCTAGAACATACAATATCCTAATATGACTGATGATTAGAAATGACAAGATGGACTAACCTTTACCTACAAGTTGGGGCCACTATAATATTTTCCATCACTTGTTATCACATTGTGGTGCTATGTAATTTAGTTCTAATGTCAAGTGAATATTGGTGGACTATTTCTATCATTTCATTTTTTATTTGGTGTTGCATGTGTCCGTCTGAGTGTAGAGATTATCCTTCATTTGTTTTGCTAGCAGTGTGATGCAAATTGATTCTTGGCATTCACTCTTTACTAGTTTGAGTGAAAATCGGGCTCTATCTATACACCTCCAAATTTTCCAGTGGGAACTTTTCTAACAGTTGTTCAGATACTTGCAACTCTCTAAGGACTCTTTAGTGCCTTTCTATTTGAATGCAAGGATTTGAATAGAATGTTAAAGTTGACACATTGTAGCTTTTATCAATATGTCTAATTAGTTATGTGTGATTAAGTGTCATGCTTGTTGTTTTTTGCCTTCTCCTTTCGAAGACAACTTCCACCTCCCACACCAAGTTATTTATAAGTTCAATATGATGATGGCATCTTTCTATTCTTGTTTTTTATATAAGAGATCCCAAGGTGATTACAAATTAGATGATATGGTCCGTTACTTTATTTGGCAAGCATGGTCTGTGGCATTTCTCTGAGAAGCCCCATTTTCTATATTAATTCAAATTGTAATGGAAAATTTGATGGATCCATATTTTTGATAGCCTCTCCCTCCTGTATCTAGAAAGGGACTTGTATGCACAAGAACTGTCAACCATCCTATTCTGAGGCTAAGAGGCATCCCCTATGCTCCATCACTTGGTATTCACAATTTGAATTTTGCATTCAATTGCACTCTCTTTTGTTGGTATCCTTCTGCAATTGTTCTTTGATTTATACATTGGAGTGTAGTGCTCTGCAGTACTTAGTAGTAAACCCTTATTTTTGAAAAATCTTTAGATCCATCAAGAAAGTTATGGAACCCTCAAGTATTGGATTATGTTTATTAAAATCTACCAGCTGCTATTTTCACTCCACCTTTTGTATTTGTCATTTTTTCTACCTCATTTGTTTGTATCCTTATGCTCATTCCCCACAGGATATATGACTGCAACATTTTTTCCTTAGTTCAAAGAGTAAATCCTTGTTTCTACGATTTTTTCAAGAACCACTGAGCTAGTTCTTCTATGCAGGTAGAGTGATCTATATCTATGTTTTATTCATTAAGCTAACATACATGACTAGATTAGAACAAGAGTGTTGGGGGAGTAAAAAAATATGATGTCCTTGTTATCCCCCCTCACCCCCCTAGGATATTTAAAAGAACACTGGTTCACTATCTTCAGCACCTAGGTTGTTTTATTTTGATGCATTTGAACATTTTCCAAACTGTTGAATTCTGAGTGTTTCATATTATTCATGTCATATTATTCTGGATTGGAATTTTTCAATATTTGTAATGAGGATTCATTCCTTTAATCCACTCATTTGTTGATGCAAGTGCATTAGGAAGGCTCTTAAACCAAAGGCTTAGAAATGTGATGGATTGGTCACATGTTAAAGTTGAAGCTTAAATTCTGGACATCTAGTTAGGAGATGGTTAGATTTTAAATAAACATTTGAATTAAAACAAAAACAAAACAGTTAGGGTAGTTTTCCTTGTTTCTGACAGGGGAGGTTTGGTTTTAATTGGGGGGGGGGAGGGGGTTATTTTTTAGGGAAAAAGGGGAAGAAAGAAAATATTCTTGTAAATGTTGTGTAAATGCCCTCTCTACAAATAGAAATTGAATATATACAAAAATTACACCTGCAGGTTGTTTAAATGTTCTGGAATTAATGATATTTTTAGAATTTCATATAACTGAAAGTTATCTACAAAATTATGGTGAGAAAACTGCTACAGGTCCAGAAATTTGTAAGTGGTTTCGATTTTGTTATGTTTACTTCATATCAGGCAACAAAATTCATTTGAAAACGTGGAGACGCTATGCAATATATTGTTTCAGCATTGATGGATAACTTGTAAATGTCTACATGTTAATATTGTGTTTTCTAGATACATTTTGTTCCCTTCTTTGCTGATGGAATTAGAGAATCAATGTTTATTAATATCCTTATAACCATCTGTGGAGGAAAGCGTGGGAACAACTTGTAAAGAAAACCAGAGAACCAATTATTTGAACTGAGTGTGGTATCAAACTGATAGAAATCTACCAAGGAAGATAAATTAGTGTTTTATTGTTGTGTTTGATCTGGATAGATTTTAAAAATCCCTGGAAACCGTTTAAACCAGAATGCCTTCATTTTTTTGGGGGTGATAGCAGACATGTTTAACCCAAGAGACCTGCGTTTTGGGTGAAAGCAGAGTATTTCAATTTTCTTTGACCAACGTTAGTGTAAGGTTCCTTTCCTATTTGAGTTTCAGTCCTTTGTTGGTACCATTTGTTAGGGTTCTAACTTCTGATTANGTAGTACTTTAGCTTCACCATAGAGTAATGGTTGGAAAATATTAAAGAAAACATGCAAGTATGATGTTTGATTGACACCTTGCAATTGATTTATGATAGAATGTCCATGTAATTCACTTTCAAATAGAATGGACATAAATATAATAGTACGGAGTTTGCGATAAAATTTACTACAATGGATGTGAATATGCTTCCAACTATTTTATGTTTCTTTTTGTGTGGTCACAAATAGAAAAATCTTGGCATGCTGTAAACAATTTCATTCCATATCAGTGAATGAAAGTTCAAAGTTGTATTGCTTATTCGGTAAAAAGGGCAATAATTGAAGTTGAAGATGAAATAAAGTAAATTGTAGAAGGATCGAATAAATTATATTTTTTATAACATCCTCAAGCCATCGGCTTTCCGATGCCTAGGACATCTACAAGCCCTCAGAATTTTTACGCTTAGGTCATGACATCCAACGAAGAGTTAATAGAAATGACGGATCCAGGTGTCGGATTGAAGTGATATCCGTCGTTTATTCGATATGTTGTCGTCAGAATTTTGATGGCTAATTTAAGAAAAAAATTCCCAATTTATGATGATATGTTGTTGAATAACCGACGACTTCCCACATACGCCAAAAAAAATGTTTTCGTCGAATAACAGACCCATGTCTGTCAAATTTGAGGCATCAAAGTTGTCGAATTTTAGGTTCAAATTTACTTGTGTTAATAGCCTGACAATTCGAATCCATGAGAGGTAATTTGAATTGATTAACTCAATCTAACTGCATGGATAACTGGACATGTCTAAAGGAGTATAGGAGCTTAACTAGCTATCTCCAGTTGTCTAATTCAATCTCTCAATAAGTTATAATGAGTTAAACTAGTCTAACTGATGTGGTAGGTGATAAAATCCACCTTCCCACATGCATCCATGAAAATACTAGTGCTAACTAAACTGGAGGACATCTAACTTAATGTAACTAACTCATAACTAGGCTTGACTAGTCACCAACTACCAACAATTGAAGGAGGTTGGTGTCGGAACTCCCAATGGCTCCTAAATTGTAGGGATTGATCTAGGAGGCACCAAAACTGATGCATGCTAGTGTAGTCAGTGGCAGTAAGCCTCAATATATGTTCCCCACACTCTAGTGACTAGTACATGTGGCCCCATTAGTCCAAGTGGACCCAATAATGACTAAATGACTCCTAAGTTAGGCAGAATTGACCAATTTGGACAAGGGAGGATTATAATCCTTACAAGAAGGGCTCATCAAGTCTTGAGTAGTCCCTAAAAGGTAGAAACATAATTATCCCTTAAATGTAACCTAAATTAAAAAATTGTTGAGATAAATCCTTTTATGACTATCTAAAAGATCAAAATAAAAATAAATAATTATATTAAGAGGCATTATACTACATAGTGAAAGTATTAAACAACAGATACTTTTCTGTAAACTAAAAAATATTCGAAAAGGATCTTGGAATTTCCTTTTGTTTCCAAAAACAAGTGTAGGGATGGAGAAATTGATGAAAACAACTTAAAAGGACATAAATATATTGCATACAATATGATTGATCAATGGAATTATTGCAGTGCCCTTTTGATTTTTCCCAGTTTTCCTCAATTCTAGCCATTTCTGCATGTTATTCTCAGCATCTCTTGCTCATGTTCGCACTTACAAAAGCTTCCAATATGGTAATAACTCATAGCTGAAAATATAAGAGTATGATTTCTGCATATTGTTTGATGATGAAGATAAATTCCCTTATTGGGTAATGACATCACATATACCATATTGTGTTTTTGCACCAGATACATTCAACCATATCCAACAAAAATTCATTCTTATAACTGGAACTTCATAACAAATTATACTCAACTCTCCTTCTTAGCTTCCTATCAAGTTTCATACACAGTTTAATTAATCCTTCACTTAACTAATATTCATCAAGTTATTCAAATATATCATACATAGACTGTAAAAGAGATAAATACACTGCATTGATGATATTCTTTCTCATTAAGTAATAAAATTGTACATACAACATATGAACCCCTAATCTACTCTTTCTATGGCATGATATTCTTTACTTGACCATCTTCCCCCCTAGACGAATTCTCGTAGATTACCATGTTTACAAAACTGATCCTAAATATCATAAAACTAATTCCTATAATTTTTCCTTTCAGTTCCTAAATTGGTGTAATAGCTTTCTAAATTTATAATTTCAAGTATATCCTATCTATGAATAATCAAACTGGTGGATATATACATGCAACCTATTCTCAAATACCCTCTCGAGTCATCCCAATGATTCAGGAATTTGTTTCATGACTCATATTACATTAACATGGACACTTGTCCTCAAATCAAAAACCTTCTAACACTAAACTTACGAACTATGAGAAAATCACATATTTTACAAGTATTTTAAATTCAATCCCACATTGTCCTAGTGTCATGGTCTTAGAACCTCACCAATATTTATAGTTTTGGTTTGAGAGCAAATGCTCCTAGATCACATATAGGCACTCCATCCCCACAATTCTCATTTTGGGAGGCCCCATCAAAATACCCAATTGCAACAGTATCATGAAAAATGGGCATTGAAATGCTCGTTGGTGCTTTGACCTCGAATTTCCTATGATAATAAAAAAACATTCCATAAATAACAAAAATAAATCTCCTTATGTTGAAAGGAACATTTTCAAATAGAAGCAAATTACAGTGTCTCAATACACCCTAGATAAATAACAGAGGGAGAAATGAACATTTTGATTCAGAATTTAACTACTAATAGAGACAATCATCAAACATGGCTTGTGTTTAATTTTTAGGGTTAGAGGAATTTTTAACCAAAGTAGTGAACTTTAATGCATGAACATATAAACTATGATTTAGAAGAGTACTACTTAATAAAATTTGAAATGTAATAAAAAACAAACATAATTTTCATCTCTTTCAACTCAACGCTACCTTAGTCATTGCGTTAAAGTTGGCCCTCGTGAATCATCGAAATCCATGTACAGTAACAACATGATAAAATAATGTACAGTAGATATATGAGCTAAAGAATCATAATGAAAATTTGAATCAGCCTTATACTCAGGTATTTCAGATTTGATCTTGTCACCGAAGGGACAAGTCAACTAGGAAAACACTTTACGTACCTTGAGAGAGATCCTAAGAGGGTTAAGGAAGAAGCATACTGAACCAAAATTCTTATTCAACAAGCATATTCATACCCAATACAATCATGCTGACAAAGGATGTTGAGTAAGGATGCATACACATAGTGCAGAGAGTCACAATCATACTTTACACAGTCATGCTGGAAAAACCATATTCCACACATAAAGTGAAACTCACAGTCACGTTGGGGAAGACCCCATATTCCACACAAGAAAATAGGATCATGATCACACTAGGGAAGAAACCACAATCCACCAAGAAACAAGCTCACAGTTATCCTCAAGAAGAACCCACATTCCACCAAGAAACAGGCTCACGGTCACACTATGGAAGAACACACAGTCCACCAAGAAACAGGCTCATGATCACATTGTGGAAGAACCCATAGTCCACCAAGAAAAAGGCTCATGATCAGGCTATGGAAGAACCCATAGTCCACTAAGAAATAGGCTCATGGTAACATTGTGGAAGAACCCATAGTCCACCAAGAAATAGGCTCACGGTCATGTTGTGAAAGAACCCACGGTGCGAAAAGAAACAGGATCATGGGGTGAATATATAAACCATAGTCCACATAGCTCATGGTAACACTATGGAACACCCCACATCCCCCATAGGAAAACAATCATGCTAGGTAGAACCTCTCAATTCTGATGGGAAAACAATCGCACTCTACATATGAAAAAAGGATCATGATGTGAACAACCAAAGTCCACACAACTCATGGTCACATTGTGGAAGACCCCACAGTCCCCATAAGAAAACAATCACGCTAGGTAGAATCTCACATTCTTGATGGAAAAAAAGTTACATTTTTCACATGAAAATAGGCTCACATTCACGTTGTGGAAGAACCCAGATTCCCCACTCAAGGTCACGATGGGATAATAGCCCATAGTCCATAGAGAGGTTACAACGCGTGGGTCATGAAGAGATTCTGTAGTCATGTGGGATAGAAGGTTGTGCGGTCTATCTAGGGAATCACTTAGAGAGAACACATTGGGCTCACACTGGAGCTCACATAGTCATGTGGAAGAGGTCAAGTGAGGAGCTACAAATGTTGGACAGAGAGATATCATGGAGCAACAAAAAAATCATGTGGAACAGCAGACATAGTCATGTTGATGGAAAAATATCGGTCATACTGGTGCAAGTTGCATGGAGCAGTGGTAAGGGTAAGATAATCTAGTCACGTTAGAGAAAGACCATAGTCACATTATATGATCATGTTTCTCATAAGAATGTGAGGATGGATCACATGGATGGACTTTATAACCTTAAGATAGGGTATCATAGGTCAAAACATAAAATAACATGGTCCAAGATAATACCATACAATAAAAACGGGTCCAAAGGTTTCATTAATAAAACCATAAAGTATAAAATATGACTTAGGATAAAACCCATAAGGTAAGAGTTGAAGGTGCACACACAATAAGAGTGCTAGGACCAAGTAAGATAAACAACCATGAGTCACCCAAGGGGTTCACAATAAAACATCACATACCCACAATCTAAGGTGAACCATAAAAGGTGGAAAAAACAACTCCTTTATAGGAACAACAAGATCAATAATTATTTTCTCTCTCTGAAGGTACAGTGTTTGATATATTTTTTTAATCACTATATAAGGGGAATATCCAAACCAAATGGTATGATCCTTTGGTCCTCAATAGTTATCCTAAGGGTTAGGTTCTACTGACATCATCAAGGGGTGTCTAGACCCTTGAGAAGCAACCTAGCAGTAACAATTAGGAGAGATAACATCACACATCATCATATTCCATTCTCAAAGAATGGCTCTCATCCCTAGGTTGAGTTTCAGTCCCAAACTGAAACTAATTTCTAGTAACTGGCCAAGTGCCTCCATTCTCGCAGAGAATGGCTCTTAGTGCATAAAATTGTACATATGTCATATGAAACCCTGATCAATTCTTCCTATGTCCGAATATTCTCTACTTGGCCATATTCCTCTCTATCTGAATGCACGTAACTTAGCATGTTTACAAAAATGAGGCTAAAGATCATAAAATAATTCCTATAATTCTGCCTATTAGCACCTAATTGGTCTAACAACTTTCTAACTTTAGAATTTCAAATCTTATCTATGACTCATCAAACTAAACATGCAACCTATTCTCAAATACCCTCTTGAGTCATCCCAATGATTCATGTATTTGTTTCATGACTCATATTACATTAACATGGACACTTGTCCTCAAATAAAAAAACCTTCTAACTCTAAACAAGTATGAGAAAATCACATATTTTACAAACGATTTTATATTCAATCCCACATTGTCCTAGTGTCATGGTCTTAGAACCTTAAAAAGATTTAGAGTTTTTGTTTGAGATCAAATGCTCCTGCATCACATATGGTCACTCCATCCCCATAATGCCCATGTTGGGAGGCCCCATTAAAATACCCAGTCACAACAATATCATGAAAAATGGGCACTGAAATGTTCCTTGGTTCTTTAACCTCAAATTTCCCATGATAATCAATAAACATCCCATAAATAACAAAAATAACTCTCCCTGTGTTGAAAGGAACATTTTCAAATAGAAGTAGATTTCAGTGTCTAAATACACCCCAGATAAATAATAGAGGGAGAAATGAACATTTTGATTCTGAATTTAACCAGTAATGGAGACAATCATCAAATGTGCCTTGTGTTGAATTTTTAGGGTTAGAGGAGTTTTTAACCTAAGTAGTAAATGTTAATGCAGGAACATATAAAATCATATTCATAATAGTACTACTTAATAAAATTTGAACTGTAATAAAAAACAAACATAATTTTCATCTCTTTCAACTTAACACTCCATTAGTCACTGCATTAAAGTTGGTCCTCAAGAATCCTCAAAATCCATGTACAATATTAACATGATAAAATAATGTACAGTATATATCATCAATAAAGAATCATAATGAATATTTGAATCATCCTTACACTCGGATATTTCATATTTGATCTTGTCACCAAAGAGACAAGTCAACATGGGAAAACAATTTACGTACCTTGAGAGAGAGCCTAAGAGGTTAAGGAAGAAGCATATTGACCCATAATTATTAGTAAAAAAGCACAGTCATACCTAGTACATTTATACTAACAAAGGATGTTGAGTAAGGATGTGGACACATAGTGCAGAGACACATAATCATACTTTGCATAGTCGTGCTTTCACAATCATGATGGAGAACCCATAGTCCACACATAAAGTGAAAATCATAGTCATGCTAGGGAAGATGCCACAATACACACAAGAAAACAGGCTCACAGTCACAGTGGGTAAGAACCCACAATCCACCAAGAAATAGTCTCACGCTCATGCTGGGGGAGAACCCACAGTCCACCAAGAAACAAGCTCACGGTCATGCTATGGAAAAACTTGTAGTTCACCAACAAATAGGCCCACGGTCATGCTATGGAAGAACCCATAGTCCACCAAGAAACAGGCTCACGGTCACGTTGTGGAAGAACCCATAGTCCACTGAGAATCAGTCCACGTTCACGCTACGGAAGAACCCACAGTCCACCAAGAAACAATATCATGGGGTGAACAGAACACAATCAACATAGCTCACGGTCACATTGTGGAAGAACCCATAGTCCCCAGAGGAAAAAAATCATGCTATGTAGAACCTCACAGTCCCAATGGGAAAAAATTCATAGCCTGGACATGAAAACATGCTCACAGTGTGAATAAACCACAATCGACACTACTCATGCTCACATTGTGGAATACCTCACAGTCCCCACATGAAAACAATCACGCTAGGTATAACCTCATAGTCTCGATGGCAAAACAGTCATAGTCTTTAGATGAAAACAGGCTCAAGATCATGATGTGGAAGAACCCATAGTACCTACTCAAGGTCACACTGGGAGAACAACCTATAGACCACAGAGAGGTTACAACGTGAGGGTGAGGGAGAGAGTCTACATTCACATAGGAGAGAATTACACGTGGTCTAGATAGGGCATCACACAAAGAGAACATGTTAAGATCGCACTGGATCTCACATAGTTGCATGGAAGAGGTCAAGTGACAAGATGCAAATGCTGGCTGGAGAGTTCTCATGGAGAAGCAGTAAAATTGTGTGGAGCAATAGGCGTGGTCACGTAGAGGGAGAAATCTCGATCATGTTGGTTCATGTTGCACAGAGTAGGGGTAAGGGTAAGATAACCCAATCATGCTAGAGAAAGACCAAAGTCATGCTATATGATCATGTCTCTTATAAGCGTGTGAGGATGGATCACATGGATCAAATTTATAACCTTAAGATATGGTATCATAGGTCAAAACATAAAATAACATTTTCCAAGATAAAACCATAAGATAAAAAGGGTCCAAAGGTTTTATTAATAAAACCATAAAGTATTTTATTAATAAAACCATAAAGTAGAAAATATGACTTTGGATAAAACCCATAAGGTAAGATTCAAAGGTGCACACACAATAAGAGTGCTAGGACCAAGTAAGATACAGGACCATGAGTCAACCAAGGGATTCACAATAAAACAACACATACCCACAAGATAAGGTGAGCCATAAAAGGCATAAAAAACAACTCATTTATAGGACCAACAAGATGAATAATTATTTTGTCTATCTCAAGGTACATTGTTTTATATATTTTTTCATCATTGTATAAGGGGAAGATCCAAACCAGATGGTACAGTCCTTTGGTCCTCAATACTACTTTTAAGGGTTAGGTGCTAGTGACATCATCAAGGTGTTTCCAGTCCCTTCAGAAGCAACCTAGCCGTAATGATTAAGAGAGAGGAAATCACACATAATCATCTTCCATTCTCAAAGAATGCCTCTCATCCCAAGGCGATGTTTTAGTACCAAACTCAAACAAATCCTTTGTAATTGACTAGGTGCCTCCATTCTCCCAGAGAATGGCTCTCAGTGCTAAGCTAAGTTTCAGTCCCACACTAAATCAAATTCTTGGTAACTGAGCAGGTGCCTCCATTCTCCCAAAGAATGGCTCTCAGGACTAAGTTGAGCTTCATTCCCAGGCTGAATCAAATTTGTGGTAACTATCCATGTGCCTCCATTCTCCCATAGAATGACTCTCAGCACTAACCTAAGCTTCAGTCCCAGAGTGAAACTTGATCAACTACCTGCAAGACCTACTCGGACATTGTGTCCCTCATCCCAGACCAAAATATGTATATGCCTCTACCTACATGATCTACCTGGATATCATTTCCCTCATCCTAGACTAGAATATTTCTATGCTTCTACCTGTAGGATCTACTTGGACATCGTGTCCCTGGTCCCAGACCAGAATACCATAGAGCGACATAGGGGCCTTGGCCACATGCTAGGGTATTTGTGATGGCATCAACCTACTTGGCCCCAGACCAAAAAACCTAGGAGACTACTGGGGATTGTAGGGTACCTTCTAGGGTCTTACTCTTCCCTAGTTATCTGACTAGGGTACCATCCTCCCTTAGAATGGGTCTCGCAGTTGCACTAATTTTAAAACCTTGATCTTAGCTACTAACAATATTGAGTCTCCCCATGACTTATGTCTAGACTTTTTGAGTATAAGTACAATGTACTAACAAGTTATTTATAATCTCATAGTCATTTTAACACAGAGGACAACAAATAGGGCCATAACCTCCTCTTTTAATAAAATTGTGTCTAGTTAATATCCTATTCTCCAATGCAAGCAAACAAAAAAAGATTGATTTTAAAGGGACGATACATTTCCAAAGCTTCTGGTACCTCCATTTGTATCTAGGTTCTAAACAATCAAAATTTATTGCATCATAAGCCTAATTTGCATCCACCTGGTCTATATATATATTCTAGGGCCACATTATTTCTTCATGAAAGGAGTTGATCATGATACCACTATGATTAAGGCCTTTTATACACCCATCAAATTTGACTGCATATTCATTCACTAGTCCCAAATCGTCTGCAGACTGCTAGTAACAAATGTTAATAAGTCCCTGGTCCAACCTCCTATAATGGTGTAAAAAGTATAGCCCATTAGTATGTAACACATGAATAGTAGCAGAAGACAACTTATAATCCCCTTCAACACCTTCCAGGGGACACTACAGAGACAAAATATTCTACCTGATACGGTATCTTAACCATCACCCAAAATGTAAGCGTCACTTTTTGTCACTTTTCAATGGATTTGATGAACAAATAATAGTATAAGACACAAAGGGTCCAAAAATAAAAATTGATTTAACATACAATCATTATAAGGACAAAAATAAATTTTTAGTATGGATAAATAGTATAAAATGACAATATAGCAACATTAATATTTGTAAAATTGTCTCTCAAAAGTAATCAAAGATTGCCTCTCCTTGGACCTTTAACCCAAAACCATCATTCAATGCAAATCACTTCCTCCATCCAAGACAAAATCATCATGCTACCAAGCTACCATTGACAATATTGGTCGTATATGTTTCAGTTTATTTTAAGACAAAATAGTGTAGGTTCTCACGACTCCTGGATCAAGATAAACCATTGCAAAACTTAGAGAGAAGCATACCTATATACATAAAATTTAGTCTTTAGATGCAGAAATGAGCATTTCATTTTTCAGCACCACTATATCATAAGATTAATGTAGAATATACTATTTATAACTTTATTTAGGAACACATTCTGGCGTATAGATCATGCCCTCAAATCTGTTCTCAATTTCTATTGTCGTTCTCGTGTCACTCACCATTTCCTTCATACATGACTTCCATTCTCTCTTGGTTTTCTATGGGATAAAAAGACAAAATGAAAGTTATATATATATATATAGACACACACACACACACACACATGCGCGCGCGCGCTCGTTTGGGGACAAAATATACCAAAACTAATAAAATGTTATCAAAAATAAATATTGATACCTGTGTTTCTTCCTTGCCAATTAAAGAACCATGAACATAGTTATCATCATTTAGCATTTGGGCTTATTGCATAAATTTCAATAGCATTTGGGCATATTGCATAAATTTCAATAAATTTATAGACATGAGATTTGGATAATAAAAACATATATATATACAAAAAACATTTTATTTGTAACATGTGTACAATATAGCTCATACTGTAAATGTGTCTTTTGTGAGTTCAATTATTAAACCATACTTACGTACCAAATCTGTGCATCAATTTTCTTGAGCCTTGCATGCTTATACATGTCTCTAAAATATGTTGCATACTGCTCAAGCTCTGATCAAATCATAAATATCAAGGAATCCTCTGATAGTCATCAAATGAGTTGTCATCTATATTGGTTGAATATTCCATATTATTTATGTCGATTCCTACCCCTACCAATGCATCCATAATATGCTCTCTTATTTGTTCCCTCACCCTAATTTCCACTTCGTATGTCATTTGAAACTCCTATGAAGAATAAATGACTCTATGTTGTGGAACTACTAAGGGAGGCTCCGGTCCACTATATTCAACATCTCACAGTGAATTGGGATGTTCGTATGTACGTCCTTTTCAAGCACCATAGAAAGGTGATCCCATATCTGTATAGTCGAGGTCTATGTGCAACTGAAAATATACAATTAGTATATTGACAAAATATTGAGGGACCTCATTATTATTTGGGAACTTCCCATATCCATAGAGGAACCTCAAATAAATATGTGGTGCAATATTTGGATAATTGAATCTTGCAATCTTTAGACGTTTTTTGTCTTCGGACCGCAAGTCAAATAATGAAAAGACTGTTTCTTTTGTGACAATGTTTTTTATTTATTTGAACTTGTGGAGACCCATCACTACCATTCGCCTCCTACACATCATGTCATAAAAATTATGGGTTGATGGTCCAACCCCAACATAACTCTCAATCAAACAGTTCAGATTGTGCAACACAATTTGGAGACTATGTTAACAACCGATAGAGATAGTAACTCTCACGTTCACCCTGCAATCTCACGGAATTCTCCCTCATATTTTCGAAGGTAAGCATTGAGATCTTTTCTTCCTAGGGAATATCATCAGGAACACCTTTAGGATGAGTGTAGAGAGGGCCATATGTTTCATTGTGGGCATATCCACGCGCTCGATGACCTCTCCTTGTATTATGAGATGGATTAGGAGCATGAGAAATGAATCCTATAAAAGTAAAACGTGTGCAAGTATTAGAATGTATATATAAATTTTTCGATCAAAGTATACATATTTAAATAAAATGTGTTCATTAAAAATACCTGGTGGAGACTCTACCTCAGCATGTACACTATGCATACTAGAAACTAACTCTTATATCCCATCAGTATCCTCAGAATGTGTAAAAGCAGCTGTAAAAACAATAAATTGGCAATCACATGTAAGTTTAAGAAAAATAGAATAATGTTTCGCAAAATAAAACGCTCATGTCCAATAAGAATTATGGTCATAATTTACATAAGAATTCTTCTTCTGTTGATGGGCTCTCTTATCTAGTAGTATCTGCAGCATAAGGCACTTAATGCATGTGCAAAAAAATAATCAAGTCATATGCATGTAACATTTTAAAGAAATCAAAGACATTTAACTTGTACTATAAAAATATAAATAACATTAAAAATTACCTATGTGTCCTTTGTGCTCGTCCACTATCCCCTGTAAAAACAATAAATTGACAAACACTTATAAGTAGGAGAAAGATCATAATTTCTCACAAATTAAACACACATGTCAAACAAGATTTATAAACTTAGATTTCACCTTTACCATGTATATCTTGTGCATATGCATGCGCACAAAAATAATCAAGTCATATGCATGCAACGTTTTAAAGCAATCAAAGACATTTAACTTGTACTATAAAAATATTCCAATCAGAGGAAATTTCAACTCAAGATGGGCCTCCTAAGAAAAATAATAAAATAATATTTATTAATTTTGGAGGAAGAAAAGAAAAAAACTACTTGTTTGTTCTTATTTTCAACATATCTCCCTGTTATTTTACTCAAATTTTGATCATGAGAGCTTGTTGGATGCAAAATTAAATTCCACATCCAACGAGTACCCACTCAACATACTTTTGATGGAACCCGCTCCCCAACAAAAAGAAATACCTGAAAAAACGTGATGATCACATCATCATCACGTTTTTCAGGTATTTCTTGTTTTTGGGGTAGCAAGGTGCCTCAAAAGTATGCAAAGTGGGTACTCGTTGGATGTGGAATTTCATTTCACATCCAACGAGCTCTCTCGATCGAAATTTGAGTAAAATCATAGGGAGATATGTCGAAAATAAGAACAAAAAAGTAGTTTTTTTATGATACCTATCCCCAAATTTATATTAAAAATTTGTTTAAGACCTATACGGTATTTCAAATTTAAAGCAATTTCATTGGCTAATAAATGATTACATGGAATTTGGATTATGATTAAAAGGCCCATTTTGAGTTGAAATTTCCTCTAATAATAACATTAAAAATTAACTTTGCATGTCTTTCGTGCCCATCCACTAGCCCTTGTAAAAAACAATAAACTGACAAACACTTCTGAGTAAGATAAATATCATAATTTATCACAAATTAAACACACATGTCAAACAAGATTTATGAACTTGGACTTCACCTTCAGCATGTATATCTTGCGTTGGGCTACTTGTGGTAGTTGTATCAGCAAAGTAAGGAATTGAATGTGTGTGCACAAAAATAATCAATTCATATTCATGTAACGTTTTAAATAAATCCAAGACATTTAATGTGTACTATAAAAAGGTAAATAACATTAAAAATAACCTATGTGTGGCCTTCGTGCCCATCCACTAGCCCCTGTAAAAAACAAAAAATTGGCAAACACTTATAAGTAAGAGAAATATCATAATTTTTCACAAATTAAACACACATGTCAAACAAGATTTATGAACTTAGATTTCACCTTTACCATTTATATCTTACGTTGGCATGCTTGTGGTAGGCGTATCAACATAGTAAGGTACTGAATGCATGTGCACACAAATAATCAATCATATGCATGTAACATTTTTAAAAAGTTAACTGTATTTAACTTGTAATAAAAAATGATAAATGTCACTAGAATTGACATGTGGGTGTCATGTATCCAATAGACCCATCATAAGTGTGTCTACCATAGTTAAAACCAGTACCTATGCACAACAAGATCTTAGAAAAGTGTGTAAAAGAATATCATCCACAATTTTTTTAAAAATGTCAAATTTAACATAAATAACTTCATATATGTATTGACATTAAACATTTGAAATATGTAATGTAATATCCCTGATCTCATATTCAGATCAGAATAGTAACTCTTCTATGTTTATTAATTGAGGTGTGCAATCAAAGTTTGCAGTAACATAAACCACTTAAGATGCAAGGAAAAATAAGTGATTTACTGATACATTTGTGGTAATATGCTAGAGGTTTAAAGAATATACAAAGGAAATTTTATGACAGATAAAGTATCTTCCCTAGCACATGTAAATGAGTTACTATTTAGGTTTCGTAATCAGCTTCGTTGAAGCCTACTCCGACACTTCTAGATCACCCAACCTTACAACTAAGAAGAACTTTCACATCCATTCAACCATGGGTTTTTGCAATGCTCAGAGGTTTTATAAGATAGGTAATAAGAATCAAATGAGGTTTCAGAAAGTTGGGAACATATTTGGAGTGATTTGGGGTCGTTTGGAACAATTTGGGAAAACTAGCAGTTTTGGCTCGAGGAGACCTTGTGCAAAGATGGATGTCCAAACGTGGTATGACCTCCATAAAATAATTGTATGATGTCTGGGATAGGTATTGGAGTGATTTAAATTCCCACAACAACTTTCAAAATGACATTTGGATGCATAAAACTTCCAGAATGAAGAAAACTATAAAACTAGTAGAATTTTCCTAGTGAAGTAGCAGGGGTGTGCATAAATTAATGATTTTCGAACCAGATTTAATTAAGACATGATAATTATGTATTATAGATACTAATATATCATTTTTTAACACCTCATATCATTTAATACTTCTTCCATGGACATTACTTCATTCTCATTGCATAAAACTGATAAAAAACCCCATCTAGTGGGAAAATAAAGGCTCACTCATGAAAAATTAGCATGAGAGATCTATGGAACAGAAAAATTACTGAATTAAAGAATTTATAATGAGTGTAATTTGGATCAGCATCTCATGAATAGGTTTGGAGGATTGATCTCTTCAAAAGGGGGTCCAAAACTAAGGATGGGAGGCCCAAAACTAGCACAAAGCTTGGGACTCGAGCATATGTGAAGTTCCCTTCATTGGAAATTGAACTAAATGGATGGATTGGATGTTTTAGTGGTATTATATAAATCTTATGATTCTTTTCCTATTCTCACCATTACCTGCACTAAAAATCGAAGGGGAGAAAGAAGAGAGGGGAAGGGACTTGGGGCACATCTCAGAAGAGATTAAGGCACAACACTCAGTATGAAGTCAGGATTCACTCAACACAAGATATTTCATGAACCAAACTGGTAAATGGATTTACAATAATCCTTAAATAACCATTGAGTGACTTGGGGGACTTGTTGAGCAAGTCTTTCACTTGTTGAGCAAGTTGCCACTTGCTAAACCCTAAACCTATCCGAGTGGTGTGCCCTCCTTGAGAAATTGGTAACTATGAGTCATGTGATATGTTTCCCTATCACCACCTTCCATTCAAATTGGAAAATGTGCCTTCCTTGTTCCCAAAGTTTCCTGATTTTTCTTATGACATTTTTTCTACACTTTCTTCTTTTGTAACTGACCCTCTGAATGGAAACTGTGCCCTCCTTAGGACCATAGTTGCCTTCTTTTACACTTTCCTCTTTTTTGACTCAACCTATAAATGGAAACTTCTCTCTTCTTTGGCCCATAGTGTCCTGTTTTGTGTCTAACTTCTACTTTCCCTCTTTTATAACTACTTGCTTTTGTCAGTCCTTTGACAATTTCTAATTATCCTTCTAGGCAAGTTGGATTTCCCAAGTGTGCCATCCCGACATTAAAATTGTATTTCCACATATTTATTTGTACATTAATTAATAATAACAAGAAATAAAACTAAGTACAATCCTCTTAAATAATAATTTAGCACAATTTCCTAGGTTAATCAATTAATTCATCTTTTGAACCCCTAGGTGTTAGGAAAGGTTAACACTTTTGATGTCCCTTGAAGGGAGGGACATGACATGTAACCTAGACTTAAACATGTTGAATTTAAAATTCGAATGCACCTGATAGTGGACATGTGGTGCATCCAATACACCCATCCGAATGGCGTCTATGAATTTATGTACCACTACGAACATGTCTATATGTCCCTAGACTATCCATGTGTCCTTATTAAGAATAAAAAGGATTAGTATAACTCTATGAAATCATAAGACAATTATAGATATCAACAATAAATCTATGTATCAGCAGTGTTGCTACAACAAGGTTAATGTGGGAATGAAAATCAGAAAACATGCAAGAAATGACCCCTTTATGGAATGTTGCCAATTGTTATAGCGATAAACTAGTTGTGTGTGACTGAGATCCATTAGGGTGTGTTGGCTCAAATATATATACCATATATTTCAAGACTTAATTGTCAACCCAGGAAGGTAAGCTTAGAGGCACCGATACAGTATGTACAGGAATGGAGAAATACTATCTTACTATGAAAAGTTTCAAATCTTCACACTGTCTAGTTAAGGAAATTCTTATGTTGTTCTAATTATAATGAATTTATAAACAATCCACATGAGAGAATTTAACTGAAACAAGCTTTGACTACCATTACTTTAATATTGTATTCCATCAACTTATTCAAAGTTGTAGAAATTAAGCCACCGGTTTCCCTTCTTAGCCATTATTTTATCATATCTATATTTGGGCTATCATAAGGATGTGGAACAGAAATTACCAAGCTTTTAACTAAATCTAGAACCCATTGTTTTGGATTCCCCAAGACAACTTAACTTGCTACCCTGTTATTAAACCAATTCTTTCTCAAATCCAATCTTGACTGTCAAGTAGTTATTCAAATGGAAACGGTGACAGACCAATAAACAGTCTTCATAATATAAAAGCTTCATCACTTCATCCAAATGAATAAAAAACAACAGATAACTCACTCTGCTATGAAATGAAAACTAGATTCAGGAAATTAAAACCAATCAAGCTACCAACCGCGAATTCACCACTCTTTAACTATTGTAATCAAATGAAACTTACGAACCATAAGCATAATTGGAATCAAATTACTATAAATCAATCAAAACTTCTAAAATAAATCTATAGTACTCTTCTAGCATATCTTACAATGCACTGCAAATCTGGGCCGAGGGGGTCTTCCCAATCAAATTGCATTGATAATTTTAATTTTAACTAATCAACCCGTGCCAATAAATTATCATTGTGACCAACCATATATAAAAATACCAAAAGAAGCAACGTGTTTCTATTTTATTCCATTACAAAACAATCTATTACATTCTTCTAGATTGTTCATGCTATGTTCTCTACACTATCTATCATCTATTCCCCCACGCCCTTCTTATTAGAACTTATTCCTTTTTATATACTCAGAATTCGAGGTTATGTCTATAACCAATGAGTTCTGAGATAAAGATATAATTTATTACATAATCTATGTTGATTTCAAAGAAGACTTGAAATATTTTTTTTTTCTTGAAGTCGTTTCAACAATCTATGCTTTTATTGGAGAAGATAACAAATTTCTTTGACAGCCTTAATCTCATGACACGAAGTGTCATGAGATAAGAAAAAAATTAATGTAATTGTTCTTTTCTCAAAACAGGGCATGCACTGGACACTCTTCTTAGAAACCATATCTTTGAAGATTCCCATGAATCCATCAACCTCTGCAAGTGTAAGAGATATCTTTGCTTGCTGACATGTTTTCTGAAGCTTCTCCCTGAGAGATCTACTTTCAATGAGAAGTGTACAAGCCTCCTGACACCTTCGATTAAGTGTGGAGTGAAGCTTTCTATTTTCATAACTTACTAGATTAAATGGATAATGAAACTTATCCACTTGTGCACACATGTCTGATTCCTTGGTCTGATATTGAGCAAGGAGGCCCTTCAATGTAGTGTTCTTAGTTTTAAGGAGTCAATCTAACACCTTGTATCCATGCAACTCCTCTTTCAATTGTACATTCTCTTCTTGTAATTTTAAAATATTCTGAGGAGAAATCATCTTGGGTCTATCCAGTCCTGTAGAATTCTTTGGAGGTGAATTAGTTTGGGAACAATTTGGAGGTATAACCTTTTTCAAATTTACTAGATATTCTTCAACAACTAAGAATCTCCTTCTATCTCATCATCTATATCTATACGTAGTTTCATTTGAAATTCAGGAGAAGGATTATTAGGCCTATGATTTTTAGATGTCATACTTCTAGTCATTCTCTTAGATTTGGGCTCTAAAGATGACACTTCTCCTCTACTTTTGACCCTCCTCTTTTTACCAGTCTGAGATAGAGAGACCCTTTAACTCTGGTGGAGACAACAGGATCCCCTACCTTTCTACAAGGTGGAGGACTAGGAAAATTCTTGGCTATGAAATTAACCCATGTGTCTTTACAACCCTTTAATTCAGCCATAATCAACAATTTAATTAACCTGTGATGAAACAAATGATTTTCAGGGTTTACAACTCTATTTTTCACTCTTTTACAAATTTTCTTTAAACTTTTCCAAATAAAATAAGGAAAATCCATTTCCTTACCTTGTGCAAATTGTTGTAAGATACAGATATGAAAGGTGAAAGTAAGATTGTACCACCCTTCGCAAGTCAGGTATCTTTGGAGAAAAATAAATGGTTTATTCCATTAATCCTTCATCCAAGCCCTTGAAACTCATTTAGACCAATATGCATCATGATACCTTTTCTTCAAAAACCAATTCCGCTCTACCATTGGCAATTTTTTATTCTTAAACCATTTTTTTTCACTAGTTTAAGGCAATCCTGTAGCCTCAACAATGGTATTCTCCATAACCTCCATCATAATGTCCTTGAATCGGATGACCCTGTCATAAAACCCTTGAGCAAATGAAAGTGAGATACTATTATTATGCCCATGAAATTTTACAAATAACTTATGTCACCTTTGACTACAGAGCATCTCTCGATAACCATTGTACTCTAGTGTTTCCTCTATATCCTTAATTGAACTTGGTTCATAATGACTAGCCACCATTTTGGATAACAAATGCAAGTGAGCAAACTGTAGAAAATTGCTATCCACAAATGCTCTTTAAATTAAAGAAACATTCCCTTTAGAAGATCTTAGTGGCACCAATATTTATGCTAATCCGATACTGATCTAGAACTGATCTAGTACTAGTCTGATATTTTTGTCTTACTTTTGGGTTGAAACGGTTCTATAATACCTATGCAATCTCTCCTTTAATGGATCAAATCTAAAGCCCTTATTTGTAAATAGTTTATCAACAAATGAAAGTCTTTACCCAAATAATATGCAAAGAATCCATCTATAGACATTCCTACACCTCTTATATCATAATTTAGAAATATGTTTACCAACGATAGGTCATAGGAAATGAGATTAACATAACAATATTTCTACTGGCTTATGAAAAACTTGGCATCCTATTAAAAATATATATTTCAAATCCTTCCAGTGATTTGAAATGTGAAGTAGGAAACAATGGTATACTGGGACAATGATGAATAAAGGAAACATTTTAACAAAGAAGAAGAATAGAGCCTTGATCATAACATGTCTTTGGAAATCAGGGATAACCAGAACGAGGAAGATTTAGATAGGCTTGAAATGGTTTAAATACAAGAGTATACTTGTCCATAATTCTATTCTTGTATTTAATTAAGTCAAGGGTTAAAAATGCATACCTCTAGGTTGTTGTTTACCTATACTAGTGGATTGAAGTGGAGACCACTCCTTTGTGCTTCCTTCAAGAAACTAGATTAACTATTGGAACCCCAATATGTTGGTTGTAGAATCATTGGTACATAAATGATAGTGTATATCCTCTAACCCTTGATTTGATCTTCATAGAAAGACATGAACTTTCAGTATCCCTATTCCAAGCTTCCCTCTATCTAGCATCCATAATCTCCTTTGTCCATCCTTTAGTAGACCCTAAATAACCTAAAATAGACCTAGATTTTCCCTATCCTCCTTAGCCCTAGTACATTCCTATAACATAGAAGTACATTTTTACACCCAAAAATCTCAGCTTGAAACTTGTTTTGGGCATTTTCCACCATCATCCTCTGATGTTGCTTATGACCTACATAAGGAGAATTAGTGGGAAATGCAGGAGGAAAATAAAGAAACTAGGGTCATAGATAGGATTAGGGAGATTCATTTGAAGGTGAAGGAGTAGTGTGAGGAGTTAAGAAAAGTAAAATATTTGTGATGACTAGTATAGGACTGACCACAAATTTTGTGTTGGAGATAAAGTCTGGTTCTATCTCTATACATAGTTATTGTAGGGGCAACCAAGAAGTTGAAGTCGTTGAGAGACAAGCATTCGAAATCATTGCATGGGTCAATGACAACATCCAAGCTAAGCTTACCTTCATACATATGGATGTATTCAGTGGGAAATGTGGAGAGGCTTGTGCTTGTAATGTTGTTGTGGCCTTAATTAATTAATATGTACATTATTGTTTTGAATACTCTATTCGAAGGTTTCATGTTATAGGGTTTCACAATACCTTAGAGAGCTAGGGTTTGGAGTGTAATCCTAAATTCCCCATAAAAATAGAGTGTTAGTCATATAAAATGACCATACTCTAGTCTTGTAACTAGAAGAAAGGAAATTCTTTTGTGGAAAGATGAGATTTTAAATTTTTTAGAGATAAGAGAACATAGTTTGCTCCTTTTGCCATTTTTTCCCTTATTTTTTCATTCATGGTCACTTTTGCCTAGGATAACTAGACCTACTTTTTTAGCAGGTAGGCTACTCCTATTACTATTGGATTTTAATTTGGGATATGAGTCCTAATAACTATTATGGACATGTCTTAAACCTTTAGCCTGCAAAGTTCCCTTTTGAGAGTGGTCCACGCTCTTTCCTTCACATTCTTTCTTCATTCCTTTGTGGTAGGTAAGGTGGGTAGATACGTAGGATAGAACCCACTCCTTTTTGTTTCGTTCATTCAGTAAGGTCTTATTCTGTTATGATATCGTGGTTACTATGCCCAAACTCTTTAGAGTAGTGCCTTCCTACTTGCACACAATGACCTTACATGTACGAATATTGATAAATTGGGGAAATTTTTTAAAGATAACCCACATACCACTCAAAATTATACTAAAATTTCGATGTGCTCAAGCCATTTCAAAAGATGGGTTGGATGGATTTCTTCATAAAATTGAATGGATATAGTGATGACATAATCCTAGAATTTTCCGTGAATATGAGGAAGGTCATTGAAGAAAAATGCATGAAATTGGTAAAGGGGGTGGTTATCAATCAAATTGAGGATTTTTTTAGCATAGTTATAGGTTTACCTTAAGGAAAAAACTACAACAAATATAACAGAGAGCTAGTAGTCTAGGACAAATGGAATTTATTTAGATCTTATCAGACCTATGGAAAAAATAAGAATGGTATTAAGAGGGGAATTCATAATTAAGAAAATAATTGAATTAAAAAAGAATAAAGATGTTGAATGCATATATGTTAAAAATATACAAGATATATAACTTTCAAAGAAATTTAACTTTGTAGCTAACTTACAGTTAATTAAGTTGTGGGTGATTCCAAAATTGATGTAAAATTGAGAACTTGTTGCTTCTTGATGAATCCTTCCACTCTTATCAATTGAAGGTTCTATACGGAAAATAGATGTGCATCATTTCCTAGGAGTTTGTGGGGTGTGAATTCTATTGACGGGGTTTCAGGAGCATCGGATTGATGTCGTGCTGACTCTGTTCCATTCAAATATTGAATTTACATAGGGTTTTATAAGGGTTCAGGGATCAGAGACAGAGTCATCGGCTAAAGGGAAAAGGTTCCAAAATCTTCATCGTCGATGAGGGAAGCCTTCGAGAAAATCACCTCATCGCCAAAGGGTCTTCTAACATAATATGTTTCCCCACCTCCTTCTCATTTCTAGTGCTGGTTTCCTCCTCTTCAAAATACCCTCCCTTTGGTCCATATGATCATTCAGTGCCTATTCCAGAGTCACTTTCAAAGCTCGTTCAAGTGTCAATTCTCGTTCATAATAATAATTCTATGTATCAGTTCCCATTCGAGAGTCACTTTGAGAGCCAGTAATAGATTCATTAAATATGCATAGCTATATGTTTCCTTAACAAGCACTGGTCGTAGGTATTGAGAAAACACTGGTAATCCCACTTATGCTCAAATAACCGATATGTGGGTCTATATTCTTTCCGAAGTGTGTTGGGTGCATTCCCCTTTGAGCATTTCAACAAAAGAAAACATAGATTGGTGGGGCCGGTCTATGGTTTATATAACAAATACACTCTCGAGCGAGATTTTAAAAGGAATCTAAACTCTCGGTCGAGAGATCTATTCAATAGTTTCATATGAATAATTTGGCCATACTTTCAGACGAGAAACTTAATTATTCTCGGCCGAAAAATTATTTAAACATAACTAAACTCTCAACAGAGAAAATGTTAACCATAGTTAAATTCTCTCCCAAAAACTATTACAATTCTGAGCCGAGAAAATATGTTGACTTTTTTCTTGCCCTAGAAATTGAAAATTATACCCAAAAGCACCCCATTCTCAAAATATTGTACCAAAACTTCATGTTTTCACCCAAAGCTTTGGGTTTCTTTATGTCCCTCAAGATTCCTTTTGTGTAGCTTTAAAAAGTTTTTTTTTTCTTGGTAAAAATATAAGTTCACTTTTCTTTATAGTTTTAAATTCTTAACATCTAAAATTCACATAGTTCTTTTCTTTACAACTGCATATGTCCAGTCATCATTCTTTGCATATGTGGAGTCCCTTTACTCCAACACATATCAATATATGTGTATAAATTTGGTCGTTTTCTATAAGACATATAACTTTAGTCTTGTACCATAATATTCGTTGTCTTTTAATTTAAAAGGGATTAAATTTTTTCAACACAACCTACAATGTTGAACTCTCATTAGGAGGATAGAGCATAAATTTCAATACTCAATACATAATTTCTTTGCTAAGAATTACATTTTGTCTCTTACAATCATATATAAGTATTTTAAGGCTCATAACACCGAGTTTTCGAGTTTTCAAGACTGGATTCTTAATAATTATCCATTCAGATTGTTTTTATAGAGCCCGACTCTTTAAATATTTAAAGAAACGTAAATTTCTCTTTAAAAGAAGTATACAATATATTTGGAATTTTGCACCCCTTGATTATTGGACCTAGTGTGGTGTTGATTCTCTATTTCTCTATTATATCCAAAAGGACTTGATAAAAGGAACCTTCAATCTTTATTTAACAACCCTTGAGATTACCTCAAGATCTAAATATAAAAAGAATACAATGTAGTAAAATAGTGCATCTATACCTTAACAAGTTGTGACATCAATGCATAACTATGTTTTCTTTATATTTTAATTGACATTAAATTACAAGTTTTTTAAGGCATCATTTGATACCAAGTCATCAAATTGAAGAATCACGAGTTCAAATATTCTTAGTTAAGCAAAACTTATTTTACTACTCCCAATATGGTTTGATACTTCTCCAAACAAATTGTTGTGATCAACGATTTCCCTTTATACATAATCGTAAAGGTTTAGGAGCTATCATCTTGGAAAACTCCATGTAGTATTAATACCTACACTCTCTCTCACCAAATTGGATTGAGGCTTGGTATTCCCATAGCCTAACTACTCTAAGTGTATTCCTATCCTCTAAATCAGCAATCATTGTTCTCTCTATCACCAATAGAAATGCCAAAATTAAAAGGGTGAAACATCAACTTAAAGACATAGAGTTTATAAATTATGGAAAGCAGTACATATAGATTATCCATCAAAATATCTCTCCCCTCCCTTATCACAGAGTTCACTCAAGAGAGAGAGAGATGAACTTATCTTTTCCTTTCTGAGCAAAAGCAACTTGAAAAATCTCATAATTGCTTCCATAAAATTGTTGCCTTATCAACAATTAAAACCCTAACCTCCTTAATGCATTACAATATTGCATTGTGATTAATAACTTACCATTAAATTCCACCATAAGAATTTAATGCAGTTTTAGATGGCTTAATTCCCTTTTGCCTACAAATTCATGACTCCTATCAATACTTTGACTTAAATGGAGTCAAACACTCCATCTTTCTCTTCATATATTCATAAATTAACCTCAAGGAGTACGTCTTCCATCTTTCGAAGTACTAGACTCATATGTGTAACAACCATGTTTTTAAAGTTCATATATATATAACCATTGAATCTCACTTAAGTATGTTTTAGAGATTTGCATTAAGCTTATAAGTTGATTGTTAAATTTAAACCATTAAATGTTAAGAAAATAGGTGGAAATCTGCAATCAACCCTTTTACCATTGCTGACATGACATTTGTCATCACGCACACCTATCCTTAGGAGATTCATACTCCAATCGTTAATCTACCAAATAAAATTACAACTTAGGAAATCCAAAATAATACTTATAGAACTTTTACTACCCTTAAACTTCTCATAAAAAAGTTACACATTTTACTTTCACCTTTATATTCTCTATTGTAAAATAATTAAAGTAACCAGGATAATCGAAGTAGGAGCATGTTATAAATACAGACTAAATTAAATTGTCAATCATTACATATGACAAAAATATGTGTATTTTCTTTCAAATAAATATAAAATGTTTTCTTTCAAATAAAATATTTTCTTTTATTCAACATAGAAAACCTTAACTAGCATCCCACTTACAAACTCAATTATATAAAACTTTTAAAACAATTACATCAATTTGATATACACACCATGTTACAAACTCAATTATATAAAACTTTTAAAACAATTACATCACTTTGATATACACACCATGTTAAAACTATTGCCTATAAATTATATAAATATTATATAAATATTTAATAATAAACAAATTAATAATATAATATAAAAAATATATAATAATAAAAAATGAACCTGCGATGCCGTTCAGAATGCTGTCCGAGTAAAGAAGGAGATGATATTACATTTGTCTTTCCAAATATATATACACTAAACATTTAACAACATAAACTAGCAGGGAGGATAGTCTTCGCTTAACTACTTTCTTTTTCTACAAGGGAAAAGCAGGCAGGCAAGTGCTTCTAAAGAAATATAAGGCAAACAACATTATCATAACTAAAGTAATAATAATAAAACAGGACGGTTGAATACGGTACTAAAATAGCAACAGGGGAAGATATAAAGGCCATACTCTATAGCGAGGTGAGTGCACTACTAACTCGCGGGATTACTGCACTACTATCTGTGTAGTTGTGGCGGTGTGCATGCTGGAAGAGAGTCCCGATTCTCCTCCTGCAGGGACGATCTGCAATTCCCGAAAGGATTTCACGTGCTTCGTCAGTCTCTTTCTTGAGACGATCTTCAAATCCGGATAAACTTTCATGAGGTGCTGCATCAGTCCCTTTGATTTCCCGGCTATGTAAACTGCTTCAAGCAATTTGTTTTTGTCCAAATCTTTTGCCCATCTCGTGCTGTTTTCCACTAACGTGGCCCCCACATGCGTCATGCAAGCTCCAATAATATATGCTAATGCGCTCTGTAATTCATGCAACAGTTCCATAAAATCACCATATGATGTACTGCAGTCTATACTCTTGCATAATTTGTATAACGTGTTACATGCTGCTAACTTCTCCCAATCCTCCATAGTGTCTTGCCGTTTAACAATTTTGCCATCAATGATCTTAGCATCCGCTTCACTTTTTCCTGCAAGATCATTGATTGCTGCTGCTGCCCCTTCCATTGTTGTAGTAGCTGCATGCTGATCTGGACCTGGTTCCCGTAAATTAGTGAAGAGTCTATCTGCGGCTTTACTCAGCAGGCTATCGGTTTCAGGATCGGACTCGTCCACCAAATCTATGAGTTCCCAGGCCTCATAGTATGCTTGTAAACAATTTGTGCCACATAGAGGAGAGAGTTGCACAATGACATTGATCAATGAGACTGCCGTTAGCTTCCATGATCTTTTCCTGGCGTACTTAAAATACTTTTCCACATCTAACGCTGGGACCGGATGACGTTTCCACAAGAATTTGAAAACTGCTTTGTCGTGTGCTGATCTAGGATCCAGACACAGCATACCCACTTCAAACCTTAATCCTAGATCTTTCAGAAACGGGATAAGGGCATGGCAATTTTCGCCATCTTTGTTTCCCTTTCTTATAATTAGCTGGGCTTGCTTGATGGACTTTCGATTTGTTAAAAACCTAAGTTGCCAGGAAACGTGGG
>LPNX010356459.1:57283-147156 GCA_001517045.1 Pseudotsuga menziesii | reverse complement strand
CTAGGTACGGCTGGGGACGTACCATTGAAGTACCCAAGTACCCGGTACGTGTACCCGGTACTGGTTCGTGTACTTGACCCCCCGGTACGGGTACCCATGCAACACAGTTAAAAACACATCCTGGCCAGTCTGATCCCAAAGAACAGTGTCCATGTTTGTCATAATTTCTTTGTATTGTTCAAAATCTTTGTCCACTTTTTTAAAGTGATGTCGAAATATTATTGACACTATCATGCGCATAAAGCAATTACCGAAGGTAATCCGTGAGAGCAACCAATATCCTTTGCTGAAGAAGACCACAGAACTCTGCACCCAAATCACACATTGTAGAAATGCTGATAGGAAACTTATTCTTGCTTTTGTTTCCCTGGCAATCATTTTACTTACTCTTTCATCAACTTTTAGTTTCCTCAGCTTGGTGACAAACATTTTACTTACTCTTTCATCCACTTTTAGTTTCCGCAGCTTCAACTTTTCAACTTCCTGCAAGTCAACAATGTGCCTTGTCCAAAAGTCCTCTATTTGGAAAAAGTAAAACCACCATTTCTCCTTGGGTCCATCCTCTTTTCGCCATCTTCCATAGTAAGCAACGGAACTAAGCGATCTCCAACAGACGACCACCCATCCCATTAGGATGAATATGAGTTCCAGTATAGTCGTTGTCAATTTTAGCCACGATTCAGCTCCATGAAGAGCGCTTATGATTGGACCGTGACTAATCCAACCAGCGACCGAACTGATAATGCAAATTGTTAGTCCCATTGCGGCTGAAGAAGCTAACACAGACCTGGCTATGATGGATTCAGGATAAGATGCACGGGCGACAATCCACGATTTCAGTACATGATCTTCTACTCCCTTCCACGTTTCCTCGGCAGGCTCTCCAAGAATTATGGGAATCTTTTGCGTGGTGATATTCCTGATGCTTTTACTGGCTATAGCTGCGGAGATTAGAAGGAGAAAGAGCCATATGAACGTCATCGATATTATCGCACCGGAGACGAAGAACGAAATCTGCTCAGCTTGCTCGGCGTGTGGCCAGGAATAGAAGTAATAGCTTAAATATAAGCCTGACTTACCCATACGTTTATGTATGGATGCCAGCTCGGAAAAAATGTCGAGGAATACACTCAATCCGAGCGCTGCTATTTTGCCCCCTTTCTCTTCGTAGCCTGGACGTGCCATTGTCGGCAGGAAAAAAGCTACAATCACACACAACATTACTCTGGTCGTATGTATCATAAACAAGTTATTCAGAACTATGTTACGCTCATTTGGATTATTTTGCAAAACCTCAGAGACGAAAGAACTCTGGTTTTCGATAAAGTTCATTAACTGAATGGTGAGAGCACTTAAGATGAGAGCATGGCCTGGAATCCAATGAGCTCCCCTCTTAAATGCCTTGCGTATGTCTTGCCCAATAAGGATAATGAATACAAGTGCGCCCAATATATACCCCAATAACTGGAAAAACTCACCCATCGTGATGGCCGGTTCACCCATGCTGAAGGCGGGCGCGGGCGCGGGCGTGGGCGCTGACGCTTCTGCCATGATTCAGAACAACAGAAGCGAAGGAAATCTGAGACGGGGGTAGAACAGGATTGATGGCAATGCATCAGCATGAGAGAGCGAGGGTTGAAAATTTGGGTTATGCCCAAACACATCTTATATAGGAAGGAAGTTGTGGAATCAAAGGAGATGAATTATTGGATTGTTTGTTTTAATCTTTAATGTACGATTTCTGGATATTCCCAGGAAAATGTAATTATATACGTGTAACGTAATTATATCTACGTATACAAGTGAATGATATCTTATTAAAGCGGAGTGTATTCGATTATTTTGAGCATTAATACAAAAGAAATTTAATTAGATATACGTGTAATGTAACTATATCTACGTATAGAAGTGAATGAGATTTTATTAAAGGGGAGTGTATTCGATTATCTTAAGCATTAATACAAAAGAAAATTAATTAGATATTTTATTAAAGTGAATGATATTTTATTAAAGGAGAATGTATTCGATTATTTAAGCAATAATACAAAAGAAAGTTTACTAAAGTGTTTGCAGGAAAACACTAAACATATAAATTTTCCATTTTGTTTGAAAGAAAGCTTGAAATCATTCGATGTAATAAAACATAATCCTATAATGATTGAACTTCTAGTTCAGAATCTTCCTTTCTATTTGTGCTGCAGGTATTTGTGAACGCACAGATACCATGGGTTGTGTCTGTCTCTTTTTGTTTATATGAACCTTATAGCTTGTATCCGTTGGTTGATAGGCCTGTTTTTAGAGATAAGGCAGTCTTGTTTTGAAGTTTTGCAGAACTGCTTAGTTTTGATGAGTTTTTATGGCACTTTTTCGTCGGATTCTCTGTATCTGCGTTATCGATATTTCCTGATACAATTTTTATTAATAAAAAATTATTGTTCCATTCTTTAAAAAAAAAAAAAAACTTCTAGTTATCTGCCAATGTAATCTATTGTTCTCCACTAAGAAGGGGTTCAGGTCCTTCGGTTTAAATTAAGGGTTTAGATAAAGATTTAGATTTAGTCTATCATTTAGTCTATAACATAAGTGGAATATATGAGTATCAATTTGACTTGATTCGAGGGATAGATACATTTGACTCAGTTCATTCGAGTGAGTTGAGGTAATATGTTATCATTTTTATCACTTGTATAATGCCCTAGAGGATAGATCCATTTGATTATGGGATGTAAAAATGTTTATCAATTTAATTATGGGATGTAAGAATGTTTATCAATGTGGAGGACAGATCCATTTCATTATATGGGATGTGAAAATGTTTATCATTATGTGATGGTTTTTAAATGTAAATGTAATTTTGAGAAATGAAAAGAAATAAATCATTTTAATTGTTTATTTATTTTGAATTGGAAAGAATTATATTTTTAAATATAAAAAAAAATATTATATAAAGTTTTTATATGTTTGTAATGTAAGTCTGATTATTATGCAATGAGTAAGACTAGTTATGCTTATTTAATGAAAGAAAAAATTATGCTTATATACAAATATTTTAAGATTCTTCAGCTTCATCAAGAGGAATTAGCATTACTTATAGTGGAATCCCGCATGTTTCATGGTTCTTAGAGTGATTTTGAGGATATGGTGAAGAGGCCTATTGATTTAGAGAGGCCTATTTTCCTGATGAGACTAAGCATTCCTATCCTTGCCTCTGCTTCCTCCTATCATGATAGAAATCATTAAAGCTAATAAGTCTGGCTAATCCTAGCTACTCCTAGAAACCAAAATAACATAGAAAAAATCCTACCCACTAATCACCCTTCCAAACCAATTTACAAATATAAGATTTTTTTTTCAATTTATTCATTTTGATCCCATACTCCATGCTTAAATTATCATCTATAACTACCATTTCCAAAAAATTCCCACCCCACATCCTTGTTGTTTATCTCCTCTATTAAACACCTTATCAACACATTCATCCAATAACACTTTCATAAAAAAAAGCATTACATCATCTCTCATCTCATAACCTTCCCATACAATGACTTCCATTGATTATGGTCGTCCTTTTGCTCATTTCAAGTGTCTAAACATTACATCATCTCTCATCTCATAACTTTCCCATACAATGACTTCCATTGATTATGGTCGTCCTTTTGCTCATTTCAAGTGTCTAAACATTACATCATCTCTCATCTCATAACCTTCCCATCTCTCATCTCATAACTTTCCCATACAATGACTTCCATTGATTATGGTCATCCTTTTGCTCATTTCAAGTGTCTAAACATTACATCATCTCTCATCTCATAACCTTCCCATACAATGACTTCCATTGATTATGGTCGTCCTTTTACTCATTTCAAGTGTCTTCTCACTTTTCTACGTCATTATCTTATGTCTTTTTAGAAGCTATATAAATCATATTATATTATTTTAATTAAGATTTTTTTTCATTTTCCTATATCATTATTTTAATATAAATTATATTATATTATTTTAATTAATATTTAATTTAAATAATAATAGTATATAATATAAAATAATGTTATATACTTAATTATAATATATTTATTAAATAATATTTTTTATTTATATATGTATATAAAAAATTAGGAATGGTGTTTATTAATGATTTAACTTCCATTCTTTATACAATGTATACTTTTCATAATAGAGTAAGACGAGTTCCATGTTTTGTGCACGATGTTAACAATTTTGATAAAAATTTTGTTATGTTTTTTTTCAAGTTATTGGTAGAGGACTAATAATAAGTAGAGGTATAGTATATTATTAAAGAATTTATAATTTTATGATTTTATTAATTTTTATTTTTAATATATATTTATTTTATTGTAATGTTAAAAATTATAAATATTATTATTATTATGAATAACAAATATTATATTGTATTTAATTATTTTATGAATTATGTTTAAATGTTATACTACAAATTTTATTATATTAAGATTTTTTTAATTATGATTTTAATATAATTTATAAATTAAATAATTAATATCATAAATATTTGATCATTATAACGTAGTTAAGTGAACGTTAGCTATCTTCATGAAATAAATTGAATAATAAAATAAAATTAGTTAATGCTTGGCTTTTTATAAAAAGTTTGGAAATATCAACTCATAAATTTATAATGTAGTTTTAGAAAAAAAAATACATAAATAAAAAACAAGATACATGTCATTATAAAGTGGTTTTAGAAAATATAACAAATAATAATAATAATAAAATATTCTACTTTCATATCTTCTCCATATTTTCAATGTAGAAATATTATCATTTTTATATTATTTTGGAAATAAAAATTTATATATTAATAATCGACACTATTTTTTTTTTATTTTTTTAAAAACAGCTTAAAATACATATTTCAAAATTTCCAAAAAATTATAAAACTAATGAATCAAAATTCATCCCTTCTACCAACCAGCTGTAAGGAGTACGCCGACCAATTGATTATGCTACTACCTCACAAATATTATAGAGCATGAGTAAACCCTCACAAACTATTTATATATTAAAATACAAAAACAATTATAAATCTGTATTATAAATCTACATAGGCATGCATGATCCAAGATCAGTTTTGTTAGATGTGTTGTGGCTGGATATGCCTTTCATAAACCTAAAATATATTTTGAGACTTGCAAAGGTTGAAGATGTGTTTGTTCCAACATTATAATTAATTAAATTTGCATGTTTGTACTAGACATATGAGGGAGAAAGAGTTGATGTAGGCATGTACTAGACAAATATGATATCTAATATAAAGAAATTTATGGTGTCCAATATAAAGATGAGTTGATGTAGACATGTACAAGACAAATATGATATGGACATTATAAAGAAATCTCATATCCATTATAAAAATGGATCATTTTCACAAATAAATATTAATAAATAATATTATAAATTTATTATATTAAAAAAAAAAAAATTATTATGTTGATTAAAGTTTTTATTTTATATTTAGGGTGAACTACAATTTATGTTTTTTCATATACTGACGAGGATAAGACAAGTGTACTGTTTAGATAGATTTTATGACACTCGTTCTAAATTCGAAATAAACAATTATAAAAAAAAAATATAAATTAGCACATCCACATAGTTTGTGGTTGGATCAAGCCCATAGGGGTCAAATGGTTATGAGATCGTGTGATGGAATGGAAGACAATTTGGAATTTTATTTTTATTCCTCATTTTCTTCTAGTTTAACGGTTTCAACTCAGTTACTCATGCCTAATTACAAGTTATCATCAATATTCTTCATCAGTTGGTTATCCTTTTATCATCTATGGGTTATATATATGCTTGGGTATCAGTTATCCATTCATCAACTACCAATCAAATTACCATTAAAAAAACACATATTATTATAATTTATAACTATTTTTAAATTTCATATTAAACTATGATATAATTGATTTATATTTACATAACTAATACAACATATAAAATTACACTTGAATTGCAATGCATCAAACAATATGACTAAATTCAATTTGGATAACTTTAAGTCAGAAGATTCCGTTAGATAGATATTAAGGATAAGTTCAATGAATCTATTTAAGATTTTTTATCATATGCTTTTTCATCACATAGTAGAATGAAACAAGTGTACTATTCAATGATTCTATAGATGTCTTCCAAAATTCAAAATTAACAATTAAAAAAATAGCTTAATTAACTTGTGATAATTACTTGAACTATTTGATTATTAGATACAACTATGAGCTTAACTCCAATAATTATTAGATACAACTATTAGCTTAACTTCAAGTCTAATCAGAGTTATAACTATTAGCTTAACTCCAATGATTTTACAACTATTAACTTAATTTAACTCTAATCTTGGTTATACTGGATAACTATTAAATAAGTATTAGGTTAATTATTAGATACAACTATTAGCTTAACTTCAAGTCTAATCAGAGTTATAACTATTAGCTTAACTCCAATGATTTTACAACTATTAACTTAATTTAACTCTAATCTTGGTTATACTCGATAACTATTAAATAAGTATTAGGTTAGCGGTGATACTACTATTAATTTAAATTTAAATGAACTTTGTAATTAAAACATGGTAATTAAAAACTAAGATACAACTATGAGCTTTTACTCCAATGATTCTATAACTATTACCTTAACTTCAACTTTAATCTTGGTTATATTGGATAACTATTAGACAAGTATAAGGTTAGCTCTAACACTTATACTACTATTAAATTAAATTTAGATGAACCTTGTAATTAAAACATGATAATTAAAAACTATTAGATGAACTCTTAGTTGTACTCCAATGCCTTCATCTCTCTTCATTGCAATGAAACCATACACCTTCAATAAGCTTTCCATTAGGCACTATATCAGTTAGGTAATGTACTACTAGGATGATAGGCTCAATGCAATCTATAAATATGAATAAGAAAAGGTAAAGGTTTTCAAAAGTTTTTATTTAGATTAAATTTACATTATCAATGTGTAGTTCATTATCAATGTATCAAATATATATTCTTTTCAACCTATTCCAAACATATTAATTTTAGTAATATAGTTGTTAATCTATAATAAATTAATATTAAAATATATTTTTTATTTAATATTTATTTATTATTTATAAAAATTTACCAACGTGAAACTACAATTTCTATCAATTTTTTAGTTTTTTATTAAAAAACTAATTAATCAAGTCAGGACGGGTGGAAAAATGATTTATTTGGCAAGACGTCTGGTCTGCGATTTAATCAAGTCAGGACGGGTGGAAAAATGACATTTCCCTTATCTGGAGATTCAAACGGGACAGGACGGGACCGATGGCAATTTATTAAATTTTGTTGGGTGTGTTATACTTTGGTTCGAGGCAAGTATAAAAAATTTAACATAGGGTCAAATAATTTTTGATACCAAATTAATCATATGTACAGTTAGATTACTACATATTCTGTGCACAGATTGGATTTTCCCGTTCAATCCAAGACATTTCCCGCTGTAATCCACTGGAATTTGGATTTCCCTTTCAATCCAAGATTGGATTTATATAATATTATATAAATTATTAAAGTCTTTGCCATCAATATATCAATTAAAAAAAATAAACAGATGTATGGATTTATACAAAATTCATTATAGCAACATATTTCATATTTTATTTGCTATATATTTTGTGTATATCTTGAAATTTCCTTTTAACACCACTGTAATCCACTAGAATATGACGAGCCACGCCATATGAAACAAACAAAAGCATCTGGGAACGCTGTTTCCAAACGTAACTTTTTTGGGGCTGACGTGATAGAACGATGTAATCTATGACGATAGTAAAAACATTTGGGGCTGACGTGAAAGAACGATGTAATATCTGACGATGATAAAACTTTTTGGGGGCTGACAACTCAAGTATAGTACACCCATCAAAATTTTAAAAATAACAATCTGTCATGTCGGACGGGCTATACAGTTGAATCTCAAGATACGGGAGATCTCATTTGAATCGAATCTGTCCGTAACTTCCATGCGTCCTGAATTGATTGGATTAAATATCAGACATGTCTTCCACAATAAATTTAGAGATATCAGACATGTCTTCCACAATAAATTTAGAGATATGATCAGTTATTTTAAAGGTCCCACAATTGTCGTATGTTATCGTTGTGGATTATTAAAACCCATGGGCCATGAGTGTGAGATAAGGATTCCAACGGCTCTAAATTTTAGTTAGTTTTTATTATAAAGAATTAAAAATTTATAGAAGTTGGTAAATTTTTATAAATTAAATTTTTAAAAAATATAACTTTACATTAATTTATTATATATAAAAATTTCTTATAATTTTATAATTATTTAACTAAATTAAAATTGGATAAAAATTTTGGCAAGTGTTTATATTTTAGAATTTGAACACTAATTTAATTAAATTTAGATAGTTTAGGCAAAATTTGGACTTGAAAAGTGTAAATTTAGTCTTTCAAAGTGTAAAATATCAACATTTTTAAAGTGCCAAATTATGTTTAAAAAAAAGATAATATAGGTTTCAAAAGTGTGCTTTTTGAACTCTTCTTAACCAAGTGCACTTTTTTATTTAAAAATAATTTCAATTAGAAAAATGTATTTTTACGTTCCAAAGTTGTGGTCTTTAAGTGTGCCTCCTAGACAATTTTGTTAAGGATTCCTTAGTAACATATCACCATTGATATATTAAACATCAAGATAGAAACACGTGGATTTCAAGAATCCATCAATTATATCATCCATGTAAAGTCAAAGCCATACCTAAATGTGGGTGACTTCGGGAACAACTAGCCACAAGGTAGAGAAGGCATGGCACAAAATGAAGAAAGAAGCATGCATGAAGGGACACCTTGAGTAGAAGGCCAAGAGGGATATTTTAACGCCAAATATTAGTGAAGGACAAGAATGGTATGCCGAGTTTTACGGGAGGAGATCCAAGCATTCAATAATCCAATGCAAGGACAAGAGAGGGGCGAGGGATAGTACTTTCAAGCAGTGGAAGGAAGGACTAGCATTTGCGATTCTTATTTATGATGATTATCTCCCATGTGAAGAAAAGATGAAAAACTGAGGCGGAAGAGATGTCCCAACATAGGTTCTTGATACAAATTTCAAATCCTCATTGAAGGCATTCGTAAGAAAGACGAAAGGGTGATGTTGAGCCCTGTACCCATATTGGAACCTCCACAATGACTCAACATGCATAAAGAGAGAGTTGACGCACAATGGAAAGATATCATGGTGATAGATACGATAATAGACATATCAGTTGACAACCTACTTATCGAATTCCTGCAAAGTTACTCGTGGTACCAACGGCATTTCATCTCGTTGGGATGGCTTCCCTATGCATTGGAAAATATTACAAATGCGACAGCAGTCAAGAGCATCTAAATGAATGGTAGGCCACCATAATCCTTCTTGTAAAATTTTATTTGTTGTCGCTTTCCCTACATAGTGGACCCATGCCACGTCAACATGAGCTTCATCTAACAACATTGTTTTATCATGTTCCTATATACAGTAATGTAGTGTCTCATCTGGTCCTAAGTTATGTAAATGTACAACTATAAGATGAAAATCTGCAGCTTTTACAACCAATTGCTTCTTTTACGTTGTACTAAATCCTTCTGGTGCACTCCCTATAGTCAATAAATTCACAATTTCTTTATAATAATCATCAACCATTTTTACTGCAAATAGTTGTGCGGCATGAAGATTATCATCTAAGATGGTGGGTTCTTCCCCATTTTCTAACCTTCAAAGATGGTTAGGACCTACATTCAATCTTCCTAGTTTTACAACAATATCAAAATTGAATTCTTGGAAGAAAAGGAACCAGTGAAAGATACCCCCCCCCCCAACACTGGCTTATTGGCTAAGTATTTCAAAGTAGAATGATTCCTAAACATCTTAAAGTGACCACCCAATAAATAGTGCCAAAATTTATGGAGTGCATATACCATGGCAAGCCCCTCTCGCTTTGTCATCATATAATTTTTTTCTACAATCGACAACTTTCAACTATCAAATGCAATAGGGTAATTGGTAGAGCCCTCGCCTACTTCTGTAAGAAATTCTCTGAGCATGACAAATGATGCATCGAAATGCACATGTAATTATTTCTGATAGTCAGGAAATACTAAAATAGGTGCTAAAACCATTTTCTCTTTAAGCACATCAAGACTCTTTTGACATTCTTCATTCTTCTTAAAATTGACATATTTCTTTAACAACTTCTCCATTGGAGCAATAATATCCACACACCATCTGATAAATTTCCTGTAATAACCAGTATCACCTAGCTTGGTCCTCAATTATCTAACCAATGACGGTGGTGGTAGGTCAACAATGATTCCAATCTTCGCAGGGTCCATTATTATTCCTCCCTAATAGTCTTTGAAACTGAGGCCATTCTGAAATGAATTGTTTATAAACATCCCACCATCATGCTAGTGTAGCTTTCAAGGCCACATCAAGATCTAATAATTATTGAGGTTCCAGTACCTTATCTTCAAGTTCTGTAAAAAATGTGTCGAAATTAGGTAATCCCTCATAAGTAGGTATATCACATACCTTAGTACCCACCTATCGTAAATATTTTGTGATTCTCGCACATTTCCACATCGAAACTTCATGAAACCGGTTCTTCCAATTTTCCAATGCTTCCCCTAAATCTGATGAACATGAACTGACACTTTGCTAACTTAATTTACCATCTGTTGTAGTATTTATATAGCCATCCATCACATATGATATATTGTAAATATTATCCAAGTATCCTTCTTGGTACTCACCTTTCATTGGTTGGACATATTTTTGGCCCTCCAAAGGGTCAATTGGAGTAAATACCCAAAATTTTTAGTCTTCAAATGAACAAATATGTTTTTTAAAGTTTATGATGGTCTGATTTTCAATAGCCCAATTGATTCCAAAAGTGCTTGATAAGAGTTAGTATTGTCAACAATGTATATCACTTCAAAGTTTACATGGGTTGAGAGCCCTTCATTCTCAACAGGAACCTATGGTGGTCGACCAATAGGAAGAACCTTCAATTGGTTAACTAGCTTCAGCTGAATAGATGACCACACTAACTTGCGTTTCGGGCCATGATTTCCCATGTTTTCCTTGTCAAGATGTTAACATCTTATCCCATGAGTCAAGAATAATAAAATCCATATCATAATCACCTATTTGAGCATTCATGCACAATTCTCTATTAGTATTCATTGTTTTATGAATATGATTGACATTTTTTTCCGGTCACAGACTTGTTAGGATTTATTCTATTAGAGATGATATCTTTGCCAAAGCATCTCAGTATTCTTAACACGGACTAAACAACTTTTCAAGAAATCCTTCAAAATGATTACCTTTCCTGTTGATTTCTTTGAAATCGATTGGTCAAATCTTGGTGGCATGTAAATGGCTGAACCTTCGTCAAACATTGAAAATTTAGCAGATTTCGAGTCACTATTTTTGTCAACAAACTCGTTTCATGCATTGAAGAAGACTCATTTTTCCTTCTGAACATCAAATGGTACTTTCTTTTGTACCACATGTCTTATTCATGTATTTTTTGATGGTTTTCCTCTCTAGTCGTAACACCTCCCCTTATTAAAATAGTAATTCTAGGTTCTCGAGGTTCAGCTGAAATATTCTGAACATTCTGATTTGCATTTGGGAGCTGGTTCTGATTCCCAATGAACTTGGATTTTTATTTCACAATAAGTTGTGGACATTCCTCAATAGTATGATCCAACACTTTACAATACGAACATGTCGATGTTGGATTTGTACAGTCTCTATCATAATTTCATGGTTCTCCACAATTATAGAAAATAATTTGGCCTCTCCCTCGACCAAATCCTCCTCCTCTTCCTCAACCTCTAAAAGTAACACCCTCCCTTGGATGAGGAATTATGCATGTGATCTCTCAACTTGCATTTTCAAATCATTCTTCATTAAATACGTATCCACTATCTTACCTTGAAAAAATGCATATGCTCTGCAGTCCTTTTCATCATGGCCCATAGATTGACATAAATTGCAAAAAAGACTAGCGCGTGGAATTAATATATTTTTCAAATCATTATTCTCAAAGGTAATCTCTTGTTTGACAGATTCGACACCATGGCATCTGTAACGTCCCCAACCTTTCGACTGACGAAGAGGATGCTACTGACATACTATCTATCTGGGAAACTAGCCCCATGAACATACAACATGATAAAAATTGAAATACTTTGAACTAAAACATGCTTAGATGCATAATTATTTATCATACAATGGAAGCAAAATACATTCCATTCAAGAATTTAGCATGTTCACCATTTCCATTAAACATCAAATACAATTGCAGAGATGAAATAGACAAGAATACTTATCTTACGAAGAAGCTCGTCCCCAAGCATCTATTTTGCTGCAACGTTCCACCCAACTATAGGCCACTGTGCTCCTTAATCTCTCAACAACATTTCCACCCTCGAGCTGGGCATGATTCCCCAAGGAAAAGGAAACTAGCAAGCTCACACATAGCCAAAGATATGTCAAAACTCAGTCAAGCCAAATCTGTGTTTGGGTTTATCAAACTGCAAGGGGACACACCAACACATAACCAAGCCAACAAGTTGGGTTTATCAGGTTATCAGGAGATGGAAGCATTGTCTACTAAGCTAGTGGGCTCACTGAAGAGCTAAGAATGCCTACACTAGAACTAGCTTGACTCCTCAGACATCCACACACACCTAACATTGGGAATCATTCCCTTCTCTGCTGCATAGTCCCTCAGGCCATGACTTCCCTTCTAGTGCTATTCAGGGGGGTGTAGAGAAGAGAGCCATCCCTCTAGATTTGTCTATGAGGCTCCTTCAAAACACTAGGTTTTTCAAGCAGACTCCTTTCCACTCCTACACAGTCCAAAGACCAATTCCATACACGGCAATATACACAATTTCTGAGTAGAGGAAATAGTTTGGCAACGAAATGAATTTCTAAGGTGGTGAAAACAACCCCCGAACAATAATTCGTATCCCAGGGATGTTTTGGCCCTAACGTGGCCAAAAACAGATTTCTCAACAACACCCAAGAGAACGTGGTCTCTCCTCTAAATCACTGGGAAGCACCAAACGATTTTCAGCTTGGAAATGGTGGGGAAAAACAATAGAAAATGTTGGGGAACCCAAAAATGGATTTGAAAATAGAGAAAAACACCAAGGAAAGAAAATACGATTTCAACAATCGTTTAATGGCTTCTTAGGGCCAAAATCGACCTCTGCAAAAACCCAAATCATGTTTTTGATTTCTGAAGGTGTTTATGCAAAACAGGAGCCCAAAACGACTGTTATGAAACCTAAAACATGAATCTATCTTCTTGGCCACTCAACAAGGTAAAAAAAAATGATTCCCAGGCATTGGAAAATCCGTGAAAACACAAGAAAACGTAAATCTTCCTTACCCACTTACTGAACAATACCAAAATGAATTTCTGGGCATGCAAAAATGAGGAAAATGACTCCCAACGTGAAGGATGAACACACAGGAAGCTTCAACTACATGCCAGAAGCCCACGTGAAGGAGAATGGGTGACTAATGGCTTGGGCATGCCTTCCCAAGCATTTACTTGCCCCACAAGTCAGAAAAACGTCTTCCAAAATCTGATGACTTCTTCAATTCAAATTTCTGACTGCCATACTCTTTCCCATCCCCATGCATTAACTAACTCAACCATTTTTCGAAGAATTAAATGATTGGGTGAATGAGACAAGAAAGGTAGTTGACTGTTTGATGGGTTCTCCCATTGACATTTGGATTTTCCCCATTGGCCCCAAAGGTTAAATATTCCCCCCTCCTTATCCTTACGAAATCATGCCCCCACCTATTTTAATGTTGCATAGACATAGCTGGTTCTGGCTATTTTAATTAAAATGCATATTTACATGATGCCAAAAATTATAATGTGCCAGATAGCACCATTCACCATCGGCAACAATTTTAATCGTCAGAACATAAAATGTTAAATCGATGATGGGGCTTTTTCCTTTAGCTCCACGCCACGATTAATTACAATATATAAATCATATACATTTAATGCAAACGGGGTCAAAACCGAGGTGTTACAGCATCCCTTGTGAGCTTAATGTATTAGTGCACCAGAAGCAAGGTAGTCTAGGAAGTCCCAAGATGAATCCCTTATTATGGCCTTTAGTTTTGCACCATGTACACCATATTTCTTCACGGATTTCATTTCCCTTCTTCATATCATGTATTTGCAATGAAAGTTTAGCTAATTATTATGGATTTGCACCATTCTCACACTAGTTTTTGCGACTGGTGAAGTGTTTGATTTCAGGAAAATATTTGGATATTCTATATTGGATATTATCTTCTGTTTAGGGGAATGAAAATCTGGGGTAACAATGCAACAATCAACCATTATTTACGTTGGACATTGGAAATTTGGAAATTTACCTTAGCTATCAGGGTCTTGACTCTCTAGTCAAAATCCCATATAGACTCGCCTGACACTACAACAAATCCTGGAATTAGTGTCCCATTTAGTTACATTGAGTGGTCAAACTAGATGCTAAATGGGACGCATCATGGACAAAACTTAAAGTGTCTCAAAAAACGTCTTTTTTTGCTTCCTAAATAGCATCTTGTATGGCGTCCAAAATAGTGTCTCTTTTTTTGCTTCCAGAATAGTGTCCAAATTTGCTTCCTAAACAACATTGAGGTTTGCTTTCAGAATAGTGTCCAACTTTGCTTCTAAACAACATCGAGGTTTGCTTCCTGAATAACGTCCTATTTTGATTCCTAGCGAGTGTCTGCTTCTGCTTCTTAAATGACACCCCCATTAGCGACATATTTGCATCCTTAATAGCATCATGTTAACACCCAATATTGCATCCATTTTTGCTACCACTTTATCATCCCATTTTGTACCATGTTTTACTTCCAAATATGTGCCAATTTTCGCTTCCAAATTTGCACCAATTTTTGCTTCCTTTTTTGCATTGTGTTTTGCTACCAAAATGACGTCAAATATTTATTCTATTGTTGCATCATATTTTGCTTCCTCTGTAGCACGATGTTTTGCATCCAAAATAACGTCTTATTTTTATACCATATCAACGCCATGTTTGGCTTCATCATTAGCGCTACGTGTTGCATCCTTTTTAATTCCTAGTTTCATATCTCTCATGTTTTGGTCACTAATTTAGTCATTTTTAGTAAATTTTATATATGATTTTTGGTCATTTTGTTTGGTCAACTATCTCTTATTTTTTGCTTACTAATTTAGTTTTTTTTAACTGATATTATAATATCATTAGGGCATGGAGGAATCAAACCACCAACCTCCTGCTTGTAAGGCAGGGGCTCTTCCATTGAGCTAGAACCCTTTAAGAATTTGGAAACCTAACTTACAAAGTTCTATATAATGGTAAAAAGGATCAATACACAAATTTGAGTATCTAATGGTCGACAAAGGATGATAGATTGTATTATCTTCAACATGGTATTGATTAAATTCCTTTGTTCTCTGTATATGATTTTCCTATGATTGTAAAGTTTCTATCATTACAGTACCAACATCTACAGCTTGTGAGGTAGTAGCATCACCTTTTTCCTATGATCTGGTGGTATCATGGGCCTAATATGATTGAGTGTCATCAACTAGTTGAGCCCTCTATAACTGAGAAACAAAACTATCCTCAATTCCTAATTCTATTGTAGTGCAACTGATTCCCCTAAGTTGTTGACTATCATCAACCCAACTACTCAAACGACTTATTGGTCACCCACATCGAAGTGTTCAGTAAATATAATCCAAATGGGACGGATCTGAAGTACTTTCAATATTACTCTCTGCTACAACCCTATCATTCTCTGTAATCATAGACACATTACATTATATATGTCCTTAAACTATGAATTATAAAGTTAGAATCCAAGAAAAACAATTTATAATCTAGCAGATGTTCAACAACCATAAATTCTAAAAATTGCATATTGCTCTTGATGAAAAACTGATTTAAATGGGGTAGATGGTCTAATGAGAATTGAATGTTGAAATGGTGTTCCACAATCATCAATCCTTCCTATAATATTATAGATAGAGGTAGTACTTGCCTATCGTCGATTCTTCCCAAAACCCTTTTCAATAGGCATCACATGAAATGCATCAAACAGAAAATCACCTTCAGCTTAACCAAGCTAAGTTTGAGATAACAAGAGCTAAGTTTGAGATAAAAGTATGAGGACTCAACCTTCCACTTATATTTTGATTTAAAGCAGCTACGATATCTTGTCAAATTTCTGACTCCATAGCTGCCTGAAGCATATGAGGATCCTCAAGAATATAATAAACAATAGTTGATGCAACACTGTTAAACCATGAAAATAAGCAACTAGTAGGAAAGATGAGCAAAGAAACCAATCCACCTCTTTCAAGGAAATACAATGCTATGGCATGCACCCTTTTTAGCCTTGCACATAGTTAAAGAAGAGCTTGTACAACAGTTGAGGTAAGATTCATCTGAATGAAGTTGCAGACTATGTTAATAGTTTTTTTCTACTCTTCAGTAGTTATGTACACTTCAGGAACAACCAACATGTGCTTTGTACGATTTTGATGATTAGACTCCAAATTCTCAGTATTCTCAACATCACCATCTTTTTTCTTGGACTGTTTAATCATAATATTAGAATCGAATTGTTGCTTCAACTATAGAAAAATATCAACAACTAGTAGCATGGGGATCACATACTTAAAATTTGGAAGGTTGCCATTTTTTGATGGATCCAGGTAAAAACTAGACAAGATATCCAGCAAAACATTAACAAGACCATTGTCAGCAACAATTTCACAACCTGTATTGTATTCATGTAAAATTAGATCCAAAACATGATATGGCAGGGGAAACATGCTATTATCCTTTCCAAGATCCCAATTACAATATTTCAGTTGTTCTACAAGAAATAATATGACTTTGGGTCTTGCTTGACCATCATTTTGAGTGCATGATGTTAGTGGCAAGTCCTTCAAATGAAAAGCTAGAGATTCATCAGTTCCTATATTTGTGGAGTTCACTGCTCCTTAAGTAAGATGACATGTGGAAAAAGGGAATAGTGGCATTTAGTGTCTTTTGATGGTTTAGTGGACTTCTCTTTGGTTAGGTGCAGTTATGTTTGTTGGAGTGTTGAAAACTGCTATTTTTGTTGAATTTAAATTTTTGGATGGGATGCTATTTTCTTCAAATGAGGTCTACTGAGGTTGGAACCCATCTCAAACATCTTGAAACAATTAATAATAACGTAAAAAATTTAAGGATTTTCCCTTTCTACCCTTATAAATTAAGAATGTTATGTTATCATTCAGGGATCACCCTGGAAGCACCTCAAAGACCCTGAGAGCATGCTCCTAAGTGCACTTCTTGAAAAATCCCTCTCGGAGCATGCTTCGAGAACAAAGTGTGAGAGGCCAGGGTTCCCCTGCAATGTAGCTTCAAAGAGTCCAAACCGAAGTCACAAGAATCGTGAGTCAAATTGCAATTTTATGATTTAAATTGGACTCTGCAGTCAAAATATCCAATTCAAAACTTTTTGAGTTTAACTTGGGTTGACCAAGTTGACTCAGTCATCACAAGTCAAACTCATGACTTAACCCTTGACTAGCAATTTATGGAAGTCAGCACCCAAGAAAAGGTTTTAAATCCAATTTTCATTGTTTTTTATCATTGTTTTGCTTGATGGAGGTGTTTTCTACTTGCTGGTGTGAAGGGACAGTGACCAAATCATCCACAAAGAGGCTGCCTGGGGAGGGTTAACTTAGAAATTTTTTTATCTGGATTCTCGATTCACCTTACGGATGAGAATCGAGATTATCATCATATTATAGATGATACCTATTCATTGTGAAATTTTGAAGATCTATTGAAATCTTGTAATACATGGACATGGCTATTTCAACCATATCCAACAAAAATTCATTCTTATAACTAGAACTTCATAACAAATTATACTCAACTCTCCTTCTTAGCTTGCTATTAGGTTTCATACACAGTTTAATTAATCCTTCACATAACTAATATTCATCGAGTTACTCAAATATATCATATATAGACTGTAAAAGAGACAAATACACTGCATTGATGATATTCTTTCTCATTAAGCAATAAAATTGTACATACATCATATGAAACCCTAATCTACTCTTCCTATGGCATGATATTCTTTACTTGACCATCTTCCTCCCTATCCAAATTCCCGTAGATTACCATGTTTACAAAACTGATCCTAAATATCATAAAACTGATTCCTATAATTTTTCCTTTCAGTTCCTAAATTGGTGTAATAGCTTTCTACATTTATAATTTCAAGTCTATCTTATCTATGAATAATCAAACTGGTGGATATATACATGCAACCTATTCTCGAATACCCTCTCGAGTCATCCCAATGATTCGGGAATTTTTTTCATGACTCATATTACATTAACATGGACACTTGTCCTCAAATCAAAAACCTTCTAACACTAAACTTACTAACTATGAGAAAATCGCATATTTTACAACGATTTTAAATTCAATCCCACATTGTCCTAGTGTCACGGTCTTAGGACCTAGCCAAGATTTATAGTTTTGGTTTGAGAGAAAATGCTCCTAGATCACATATGGGCACTCCATCCCCACAATTCTCATTTTGGGAGGCCCCATCAAAATACCCAATTGCAACAGTATCATGAAAAATGGGCATTGAAATGCTTGTTGGTGCTTTAACCTCGAATTTCCTATGATAATAAAAAAACATCACATAAATAACAAAAATAAATCTCCTTATGTTGAAAGGAACATTTTCAAATAGAATCAAATTACAATGTCTTAATACACCCTATATAAATAACAGAGGGAGAAATGAACATTTTGATTCGGAATTTAACTAGTAATAGAGACAATCATCAAACGTGGCTTGTGTTTCATTTTTAGGGTTAGAGGATTTTTTAAACAAAGTAGTCAACTTTAATGCATGAACATATAAACTATGATTCAGAAGAGTACTACTTAATAAAATTTGAAATGTAATAAAAAACAAACATAATTTTCATCTCTTTCAACTCAACGCTACAGTAGTCATTGCGTTAAAGTTGGCCCTCGAGAATCATCAAAATCCATGTACAGTAACAACATGATAAAATAATGTATAGTAGATATCCCAGCTAAAGAATCATAACGAATATTTGAATCAGCCTTATACTCAGATATTTCAGATTTGATCTTGTCACCGAAGGGACAAGTCAACTAGGAAAACAATTTACGTACCTTGAGAGAGATCCTAAGAGGGTTAAGGAAGAAGCATACTAAACCAAAATTCTTATTCAACAAGCATAGTCATACCCAGTACAATCATGTTGACAAAGGATGTTGAGTAAGGATGCATACACATAGTGCAGAGAGTCACAATCATACTTTACACAGTCATGTTGGAAAAACTACATTTCTCACATAAAGTGAAACTCACGGTCACATTGGGGAAGACCCCATATTCCACACAAGAAAACAGGATCATGGTCACACTAGGGAAGAAACCACAATCCACCAAGAAACAGGCTCACGGTCATCCTCAGGAAGAACCCACATTCCACCAAGAAACAGGCTCACGGTCACGCTATGGAAGAACACACAGTCCACCAAGAAACAAGCTCACGATCACATTGTGGAAGAACCCATAGTCCACCAAGAAAAAGGCTCACGATCAAGCTATGGACGAACCCATATTCCACTAAGAAACAGGCTCATGGTAACGTTGTGGAAGAACCCATAGTCCACCAAGAAATAGGCTCACAGTCATGTTGTGCAAGAACCCACAGTACGAAAAGAAACAGGATCGTGGGGTGAATATATAAACCATAGTCCACACAGCTCATGGTAATGCTATGGAACACCCCACATCCCCCACAGGAAAACAATCATGCTAGGTAGAACCTCTCAGTTTTGATGGGAAAAAAATTGCACTCTACATATGAAAAAAGACTCATGATGTGAACAAACCAAAGTCCACACAACTCATGGTCACATTATGGAAGACCCCACAGTCCCCATAAGAAAACAATCACTCTAGGTAGAATATCACATTCTTGATAGAAAAAAAGTCACATTTTTCACATGAAAAAAGGCTCACAGTCACATTGTGGAAGAACCCAGAGTCCCCACTCAAGGTCACAATGAGATAATAGCCCATAGTCCACAGAGAGGTTACAACGCGTGGGTCATGAAGAGAGCCTGTAGTCATGTGGGATAGAAGGTTGTGCGGTCTATCTAGGGAATCACTCAGAGAGAACACATTGGGCTCACACTAGAGCTCACATATTCATGTGGAATAAGTCAAGTGAGGAGCTACAGATGTCGGACAAGAGGGAGATTTTAACGCCAAATATTAGTGAAGGACAAGAATGGTATGCCGAGTTTTACGGGAGGAGATCCAAGCATTTAATAATCCAATGCAAGGAAAAGAGAGGGGCGAGGGATAGTACTTTCAAGCAGTGGAAGGAAGGACTAGCATTTGCGATTCTTATTTATGATGATTATCTCCCATGTAAAGAAAAGACAAAAAATTGAGGTGAAGAGATGTCCCAGGATAGGTTCTTGATACAAATTTCAAATCGTCATTGAAGGCATTTGTAAGAAAGACGAAAGGGTGATGTTGAGCCCTGTACCCATATTGGAACCTCCATAATGACTCAACATGCATAAAGAGAGAGTTGAGGCACAATGGAAAGATATCATGGTGATAGATACGATAATAGACATATCAGTTGAAAACCTACTTATCGAATTCTTGCAAAGTTACCCATGGTACCAACGACATTTCATCTCGTTGGGATGAATTCCCTATGCATTGGAAAATATTACAAATGCGACAATAGTCAAGAGCATCTAAATGAATGGTAGGCCACCATAATCCTTCTTGTAAAATTTTATTTGTTGTCGCTTTCCCTACATAGTGGACCCATGCCACGTCAACGTAAGCTTCATCTAACAACACTGTTTTCTCATGTTCCTATATATAGTAATCTAGTGTCTCATCTGGTCCTAAGTTATATAAATGTACAACTATAAGATGAAAATCTGCAGCTTTTGCAACCAATTGCTTCTTTTACGTTGTACTAAATCCTTCTAGTGCACTCCTTATAGTCAATAAATTCACAATTTCTTTATAATAATCATCAACCATTTTTATTGCAAATAGTTGTGCAGCATGAAGATTATCATCTAAGATGGTGGGTTCTTCCCCATTTTCTAACCTTCAAAGATGGTTAGGACCTATGTTCAATCTTCCTATTTTTACAACAATTTCAAAATTGAATTCTTGGAAGAGAAGGAGCCAGTGAAAGATATCCCCCCCAACACTAGCTTATTGGCTAAGTATTTCAAAGTAGAATGATTCCTAAACATCTTAAAGTGACCACCCAATAAATAGTGCCAAAATTTCTGGAGTGCATATACCATGGCAAGCCCCTCTCGCTTTGTCATCGTATAATTTTTTCCTACAGTCGACAAATTTCAACTATCAAATGCAACAGGGTAATCGGTAGAGCCCTCGCCTACTTCTGTAAGAAATTCTCTGAGCGTGACAAATGATGCATCGAAATGCACATGTAATTCTTTATGCTAGTCAGGAAATACTAAAATAGGTGCTAAAACAATTTTCTCTTTAAGCACATCAAGACTCTTTTGACATTCTTCATTATTATTAAAATTGACATCTTTCTTTAACAACTTCTCCATTGGAGCAATAATATCCACACACCATCTGATAAATTTCTTGTAATAACCAATATCACATAGCCTGGTCCTCAATTATCTAACCAATGATGGTGGTGGTAGGTCAACAATGATTCCAATCTTCGCAGGGTCCATTATTATTCCTCCCTAATAGTCTTTGAAACTGAGGCCATTCTGAAATGAATTGTTTATAAACATCCCACCATCATGCTGGTGTAGCTTTCAAGGCCACATCAAGAGCTAATAATTATTGAGGTTCCAGTACCTTATCTTCAAGTTCTGTAAAAAATGTGTCGAAATTAGGTAATCCCTCATAAGTAGGTATATCGCATACCTCAGTACCCACCTATCGTAAATATTTTGTGATTCTCGCACATTTCCACATCGAAACTTCATGAAACCAGATCTTCCAATTTTCCAATGCTTCCCCTAAATCTGATGAACATGAACTGACACTTTCCTAACTTAATTTACCATCTGTTGTAGTATTTATATAGCCATCCATCACATATGATATATTGTAAATATTATCCAAGTATCCTTCTTGGTACTCACCTTTCATTGGTTGGACATATTTTTGGCCCTCCAAAGGGTCAATTGGAGTAAATACCCACAATTTTTAGTCTTCAAATGAACAAATATGTTTTTTAAAGTTTATGATGGTCTGATTTTCAATAGCCCAATTGATTCTAGAAGTGCTTGATAAGAGTTAGTATTGTCAACAATGTATATCACTTCAAAGTTTACATGGGTTGAGAGCCCTTCATTCTCAACAGGAACCTGTGGTAGTCGACCAATAGGAAGAACCTTCAATTGGTTAACTAGCTTCAACTGAATAGATGACCACACTAACTTGCGTTTCGGGCCATGATTTCCCATGTTTTCCTTGTCAAGATGTTAACATCTTATCCCATGAGTCAAAAATAAAAAAATCCGTATCATAATCGCCTATTTGAGCATTCATGCACAATTATCTATTAGTATTCATTGTTTTATGAATATGATTGACATTTTTTTCTGGTCACGGACTTGTCAGGATTTATTCTATTAGAGATGATATCTTTTCCAAAGCATCTCAGTATCCTTAACACGGACTAAAAAACTTTTCAAGAAATCCTTCAAAATGCTTACCTTTCCTATTGATTTCTTTGAAATCAATTGGTCAAATCTTGGTGGCATGTAAATGACTAGACCTTCGTTAAACATTGAAAATTTAGCAGATTTCGAGTCACAGTTTCTGTCAACAAACTCATTTCATGCATTGAAGAAGACTCATTTTTCCTTTTTAACATCAAATGGTACTTTCTTTTGTACCACATGTCTTATTCATGTATTTTTCCATGGTTTTCCTCTCTAGTCGTAACACCTCCCCTTGTTAAAATAGTAATGGTAGGTTCTTGCGGTTCAGGTGAAATATTCTTAGCATTCTGATTTGCATTTGGGAGCTGGTTCTGATTCCCAATGAACTTGGCTTGTTATTTCACAATAAGTTTTGGACATTCCTCAATAGTATGATCCAACACTTTACAATATGAACATGTCGATGTAGGATTTGTACAGTCTCTATCATAATGTCATGGTTCTCCACAATTATAGCAAATAATTTGGCCTCTCCCTCGACCAAATCCTCCCCCTCTTCCTTAACCTCTAAAAGTAACACCCTCCCTTGGATGAGGAATTATGCATGTGATCTCTCAACTTGCATTTTCAAATCATTCTTCATCAAATACGTATCCACTATCTTACCTTGAAAGAATTAGTATGCTCTGCAGTCCTTTTCATCATGGCCCACAGATCGACATAAATTGCAAAAGAGACTAGCGCCTAGAATTAATATGTTTTGCAAATCATTATTCTCAAAGGTAATATCTTGTTTGACAGATTCAACACCATGGCATCTGTAACGTCCCCAACCTTTCGACCGATGAAGAGGACGCTACTAACATACTATCTATCTGGGAAACTAGCCCCATGAACATACAACATGATAAAAATTGAAATGCTTTGAACTAAAACATGCATAGATGCATAATTATTTATCATACATCGGAAGCAAACTACATTCCATTCAAAAATTTAGCATGTTCACTATTTTCATTAAACATCAAATACAATTGCAGAGATGAAATAGACAAGAATACTTATCTTACGAAGAAGCTCATCCGCAAGCAGTTATTTTACTGGAACATTCCACCCAACCATAGGCCACTATGCTTCTTAATCTCTCAACAACATTGTCACCCCCAAGCTGGGCATGATTCCCCAAGGAAAAGGAAACTAGCAAGCTCACACATAGCCAAAGATATGTCAAAACTTCAGTCAAGCCAAATCTATGTTTGGGTTTATCAGACTGCAAGGGGACACACCAACACAAAACCAAGCCAACAAGTTGGGTTAATCAGGTTATCAGGAGATGGAAGCACTGTCTGCTAAGCTAGTGGGATCACTGAAGAGCTAAGGATGCCTACACCAGAACTAGCTTGACTCCTAAGACATCCACACACACCCAACATTAGGAATCATTCCCTTCTCTGCTACATAGTCCCTCAGGCCATGACTTCCCTTCTAGTGCTATTCAGGGGGGTGTAGAGAAGAGATCCATCCCTCTAGCTATGTCTATGAGGCTCCTTCAAAACACTAGGTTTTTCAAGTAGACTCATTTCCACTCCTACACAGTCTAAAGACCAATTGCATACATAGCAATATACACAATTTCTGAGTTGAGGAAACAGTTTGGAAACAAAATGAATTTCTAAGGTGGTGAAAACAACCCTTGAACAATAATTCGTATCCCAGGGATGTTTTGGCCCTAACGTGGCCAAAAACGAATTTCTCAACAACACCCAAGAGAACGTGGTCTCTCCTCTAAATCGTTGGCAAACACCAAACAATTTTCAGCGTGGAAATGGTGGGGAAAGACAATAGAAAATTTTGGGGAACCCAAAAACGGATTTGCAAATAGAGAAAAACACCAAGGAAAGAAAATACGATTTCAACAATCGTTTAATGGCTTCTTAGGGCCAAAATCGACCTCTGCAAAAACCTAAATCATGTTTTTGATTTCTGAAGGCGTTTATGCAATACAGGAGCCCAAAATGACTATTATGAAACCTAAAACATGAATCTAGCTTCTTGGCCACTCAGCAAGGTAAAAAAAATGATTCCTAGGCATTGGAAAATCCATGAAAACACAGGAAAACGTAAATCTTCCTTACCCACTTACTGAACAATACCAAAACGAATTTCTGGGCATGCAAAAATGAGGAAAATGACTCCCAACGTGAAGGATGAACACACGGGAAGCTTAAACTGCATGCCAGAAGCCCACGTGAAGGAGAATGGGTGAGTAATGGCTTGGGCATGTCTTCGCAAGCATTTACTTGCCCCATAAGTTAGAAAAACGTCTTCCAAAATCTGATGACTTCTTCAATTTAAATTTCTGACTGCCATAGTCTTCCCCATCCCCATGCATTAACTAACTCAACCATTTTTGGAAGAATTAAATGATTGGGTGAATGAGACAAGAAAGGTAGTTGACTGTTTGATGGGTTCTCCCATTGACATTTGGATTTTCTCCATTGGCCCCAAAGGTTAAATATTCCCCCCTCCTTATCCTTACGAAATCATGCCCCCACCTCTTTTAATGTTGCATAGACATAGCTGGTTGTGGCTATTTTAATTAAAATGCATATTTACATGATGCCAAAAATTATAATGTGCCAGATAGCACCATTCACCATCGGCAACGATTTTAATCGTCGGAACATAAAACGTTAAATCGATGATGGGGATTTTTCCTTTAGCTCCAAACCACGATTAATTACAATATATACATCATATACATTTAATGCAAACGGGGTCAAAACCGAGGTGTTACAGCATCCCTTGTGAGCTTAATGTATTAGTGCACCAGAAGCAAGGTAGTCTAGGAAGTACCGACATGAATCCCTTATTATGGCCTTTAGTTTTGTACCATGTACACCATATTTCTTCACGTATTTCATTTCCCTTCTTGATATCATGTATTTGCAATGAAAGATTAGCTAATTATTATGGATTTGCACCATTCTCGCACTAGTTTCTCCGACTGGTGAAGTGTTTAATTTCAGGAAAATCTCTAGATATTCTATATTGGATACTATCTTCTGTTTAGGGGAATGAAAATCTGGGGTAATAATGCAACAATCAACCATTATTTACGTTGGACATTGGAAATTTGGAAATTTACCTTAGCTATCAGGGTCTTGAAGCTCTAGTCAAAATCCCATATAGACTCGCCTGACACTACAACAAATCCTAGAATTAGTGTCCCATTTAGCGTCCCTTTTTAGTGTAATTTTTTTTACATTGAGTGGTCAAACTAGATGCTAAATGGGACGCATCATGGACAAAACTTAAATCGTCTCAAAAAACTTCTTTTTTTGCTTCCTAAATAGCATCTTTTATGGCATCCAAAATAGTGTCTCTTTTTTTGCTTCCAGAATAGCGTCCAACTTTTCTTCGTAAACAACGTCAAGGTTTGCTTCCAGAATAGCGTCCAACTTTGCTTCCTAAACAACGTCAAGGTTTGCTTCCTAAATAATTTCCTATTGTGATTCCTAGCGAGTGTTTGCTTCTACTTCTTAAATGACACCCCTGTTAGCGCCGCATTTGCATCCTTAATAGCATCATGTTAGCACCCAATATTGTATCCATTTTTGCTACCACTTTATCATCCCATTTTGCACCATGTTTTACTTCCAAATATGTGCCAATTTTCGCTTCCAAATTTGCACCAATTTTTGCTTCCTTTTTTGCATCGTGTTTTGCTACCAAAATGACGTCAAATATTTATTCTATTGTTGCATCATATTTTGCTTCCTATGTAGCACCATGTTTTGCATCCAAAATAACGTCTTATTTTTCTACCATATCAACGCCATGTTTGGCTTCATCATTAGCGCCATGTGTTGCATCCTTTTTAATTCCTAGTTTCGTATCTCTCATGTTTTGGTCACTAATTTAGTTGTTTTTAGTAAATTTTATATATGAGTTTTGGTCATTTTGTTTGGTCAACTATCTCTTATTTTTTACTTACTAATTTAGTTGTTTTTAACCGATATTATAATATCATTAGGGCATGGAGGAATCGAACCACCAACCTCCTGTTTGTAAGGCAAGCGCTCTTCCATTGAGCTAGAACCCTTTAAGAATTTGGAAACCTAACTTACAAAGTCCTATATAATGGTAAAAAGGATCAATACACAACTTTGAGTATCTAATGGTCGACAAAGGATGATAGATTCTATTATCTTCAACATCGTATTTGTTGGCCTCCTATTTTGACTATTCAGTACTATATTTTCTAGTTTCAAGTCTCATGAAACCAAGTAATAATCAGCTTTATTTAGTGTTGTTTTGTGCATGGCTATGCCTTTTAAAGATCAACATTGCTAGGTGCTTTGGTAAGTGACTTTTAAATTGTTTATTTATTATTTTGTTTTGTTTTTATGTATATAATGGAACCCTTAGTTTTCATTTAATAATGGGTCAATTAATAAGTCTTTGTTTCTTTCATGCAGTGGTCTTTTGTGTATTTTGACCCAACGTTTGTCTTGGTGCTCCAAAGAAATATGTTTACTGAACCAATGATTTTGGGGATTTTGTTTGCAGAGGAAATGTCTCTCTTGGGTTCACATCGCTTTCCAGATGCACGTGAAGATCATTCAGGTGTTGTTTCATGGCTGTCCTTTGTTTAAGGCATTGTTGCCCTCCATTTTTAGCAGTGTATGGATCTCAAGGGATTTGAATCCAATCTTTTGGTTCATGTATGCCGAGATAGGGTAGAGTTGTTAAGATAGGGTCGATCCTTGCTCCAAGGTCGATTTTACTTTGTATTTCAAGTATAAAATGTAACCTTGAAACCCTAAGTAGGGATACACATAGAGAAGACTGTAAAAATCTGTTTTTATTAATTAATCAAGTGTCTATTTCCTCAAATCTTTGATTTCAGGCTTGTAGGCGTTGAGGGCAGGGCCCACCTTCAACACCAATCATTTGTGTTTAAGTGTTGCTTGTACTGCTATAAGTAGAGTGATGTTGCATACTTTGATACTATTTTTATGATGGAATGTCAATGATTTTGTTTACTTGTGATTTGGAATGGGATTTATGTTTGCAGAAGACTAGTTGATGTCATATGTATTTAGTTGAGCCTGTAGAATCGATTCAGTAGAGTAGTAAGAGTGGATTTGGATTTTAACCCTCTTTGACTCCCATCGTGATACTGCTTGTTGATGGTTACGACTCTTGTTCAAAGGATTCGTTCAGAGTTATAGAATTTACAAAACTGTATGATGAATTTGATTGTATTCAGTTTGCTGTAGGAATTAATTTAACAGAGGATTAAAAATAGACTTGGATCTCATACTTCTTTTACTGCCAGTGTGATATTGATTAGTGGATAACTCCAATACTTGTTTAGAATCCTTTTGGCTATCGAGTTTACAAGACTGTGGGGTATTTTCGAATTGTATGGTGTGGATTTTAAAAATAATTTGCAGTATTTGTTGAATCAGCAGAGGATTTAAAGATTTTGGTTTACAAAGTATCTATGGTTTGACAAACAACATTTTGAATTGGCTACATAAGGATTTGAATCATGATTTTGTCCACTACATGGTGTTGAATGAACTCAAGGAAAAGAATTATAGTTTATTAATAGATGCCAGCATTGTTTCCTAGGGTTTGAACACTAGTCTCACAATACATGCAAATGAGAGTGGGTGTATATTCTTTGAATATTTCCAATAATATTTTGTGTGTATAGAACGCAGGTAGAATATATTTGACATTAGCAGTAAGTTAAAATTCCTTTTATTAACTGTTTATGAATGATTTAGGTTAAAGAAGAAACAGATTTCATTTCAGTAGTTATTTAAAAGTAATAAGTGTTTATATAAATTGTGGCATCAGATTCTTTAGGGTTAATGGTTGGAGTCTTAGATACGATATAAGGTCATTAGGATTGACTCAACATATTTATTCTGTAGGTAAGGCTGGAACTAGGGTTTTCCTTTACTAAGTTATTTACTTGTGTGGTTGCTTACCTTGAGGAATAGAGTAATAACTAGCATAAATTAAGGTTGTTGTAGCTTAGTATAGATCGAGAAGGTTGCTGTAGCTTAAGGTTACTATAGGTTACATTGAATTTGACAGTGTTGTAGACTGTAAGATAGGGATTAGCAAGCTGATTCTCTTTTCTTTAGGACAGACTTAATAACTCTTAGCATTGGTCATTCAATAGAGTAATAGTTTCATCAATTACATTTTGTTTCTTGTCTGTAAGTAGACTAAATTACTGTCAGCATGAGCATTGAAACTACTTTGCCTACACATATGGTGTAGCAGCTCAAAGTATACGTATTCCGGTCGATAATTAAATTAAGGTAAATTAGATAACAATAATTTTACCCAACAGTATTGATTACCTTCCTTGGTTCTCTATATATTATTTTCCTATGATTGTAAAGTTTCTATCATTATAGTACCAACATCTACAACTTATGAGGTAGTAGCATCACCTTTTTCCTATGATTTGGTGGTATCATGGGCCTAATATGATTGAGTGTCATCAACTAGTTGAGCCCTCTATAACTGAGAAACAAAAATATCCTCAATTCCTAATTTTATTGTAGTGCCACTGATTCCTCTAAGTTGCTGACTATCATCAACCCAACTACTCAAACGACTTATTGGTCACCCACATCGAAGTGTTCAGTAAATATAATCCAAATGGGACGAATCTGAAGTACTTTCAATATTACTCTCTGCTACAACCCTATCATTTTCTGTAATCATAGACACATTACATTATATATGTCCTTAAACTATGAATTATAAAGTTCCAATCCAAGAAAAACAATTTATAATCTAGTAGATGTTCAACAACCAGAAATTTTAAAAATTGCATATTTCTCTTGATGAAAAACTTATTTAAATGGGGTACATGGTCTAATGAGAATTAGATGTTGAAATGGTGTTCCACAATCATCAATCCTTCCTATAAAATTATAGATATAGGTAGTACTTTCCTATCGTCGATTCTCCCCAAAAACCTTTTCAATGGGAATCACATGAAATGCATCAAACAGAAAATCACCTTCAACTCAACCAAGCTAAGTTTGAGATAAACATATGAGGACTCAACCTTCCACTTATATTTTGATTTAAAGCAGCTACAATATCTTGTCAAATTTCTGACTTCATAGCTTCCTGAAGCATATGAGGATCCTCAAGAATATGATAAACAATAGTTGATGCAACACTGTTAAACCCTGAAAATAAGCAACTAGTAGGAAAGATGAGCAAAGAAACCAATCCACCTCTTTCAAGGAGACACAATGCTATGGCATGCACCCTTTTTAGCCTTGCACAAAGTTAACGAAGAGCTTGTACAACAGTTGAGGTAAGATTCATCTGAATCAAGTTGCAGACTATGTTAATAGTTTTTTTCTACTCTTCAGTAGTTATGTACCCTTTAGGCACAACCAACATGTGCTTTGTATGATTTTTATGATTAGACTCCAAATTCTTAGTATTCTCAACATCACCATCTTTTTTCTTGGACTGTTTAATCATAATATTAGAATCAAATTGTTGCTTCAACTATAGAAAATTATCAACAACTAGTAGCATGGGGATCACATACTTAAAATTTGGAAGGCTGCCACATTTTGATGGATCCAGGTAAAAACTAGACAAGATATCCAGCAAAACATTAACAAGACCATTTTCAGCAACAATTTCACAAGTTGTATTGTATTCATGTAAAATTAGATCCAAAACATGAGATGGTAGGAGAAACATGCTATTATCCTTTCCAAAATCCCAATTACAATATTTCAGTTGTTCTACAAGAAATAATATAACTTTGGCTCTTGCTTGGCCATCGTTTTGAGTGCATGATGTTAGCGGCAAGTCCTTCAAAGGAAAAACTAGAGATTCATCAATTCCTATATTTGTGGAGGTCACTGCTCCTTAAGTAAGATGACATGTGGAAAAAGGGCATAGTGGCATTTAGTGTCTTTTGATGGTTTAGTGGACTTCTCTTTGGTTCAGTGCAGTTCTGTTTGTTGGAGTGCTGAAAACTGTTGTTTTTGTTGGATTTAAATTTTTGGATGGGATGCTATTTTCTTCAAATGAGGTCTACTGAGGTTGGAACCCATCTCAAACATCCTGAAACAATTAATAATAACGTAAAAAATTTAAGGATTTTCCCTTTCTACCCTTATAAATTAAGAATGTTATGTTATCATTCAGGGATCACCCTGGAAGCACCTCAAAGACCCCGAGAGCATACTCCTAAGTGCACTTATTGAAAATTCCCTCTCGGAGCATGCTTTGAGAACAAAGTGTGAGAGGTCGGGGTTCCCCTGCAATGTAGCTTCAAAGAGTCCAAACCGAAGTCACAGGAATCATGAGTCAAATTGCAATTTTATGATTTAAATTTGACTCTGCAGTCAAAACATCCAATTCAAAAATTTCTGAATTTAACTTGGGTTGACCAAGTTGACTCAGTCATCACAAGTCAAACTCGTGACTTAACCCTTGACTAGCAATTTATGGAAGTCTGCACCCAAGAAAAGGTCTTAAACCTAATTTTCATTGTTTTTTATCATTGTTTTGCTTGATGGAGGTGTTTTCTACTTGTTGGTGTGAAGGGACAGTGACCAAATCATCCACAAAGAGGCTACCTGGGGAGGGTTAACTTAGACAAATTTTTATCTGGATTCTCGAATCACCTTACGGATGAGAATTGAGATTATCATCATATTATAGATGATACCTATTCATTGTGAAATTTTGAAGATCTATTGAAATCTTGTAATACATGGACATGGCTATTTCAAATATCAATGAAAATTATTTTTAATTCAAAATATATGTATATATTTGCTGATTTTTCCTTATCCAATTCAAAACTTTGATTCATTTTTCCTATCAATTTATTGATGTTTCCAAGTCTAGTGACTATGGTCCAATCAAAATAAATTGAAAGAGAATAACATTCAGTTCTCTTCTTCTAGTGTCCATATATAAAATATTGCTAACTAGTTTTACAATGAAATCCAACCTAGGGGACAAACATCTGTTATTTTTAGAATAACCCTGACCCACATGTTGAACATCTGATAGCAAACTTGAATCTCACCATGAGAAGGATCAAATTTTACATTGGGATTCAGGATAGATAGATCACAGATGCAACATAATTTCAAAGGTATTAACTCAGAAAGTCAATTGATGATGACTAAAGAAATTATAAAAACACATTATACAAGCCAAGTCAGATTTGAAAGAACAAAATTTTAAAAAATAAAAAGATAATATCTTTTCAGCAATAGAGCAAATGTAATGATATCATGAGGCAAAACCTTGAAGTAAGATACATAAATAAATAAGTACAAAAATATAATAGTCTAATGTTCCCGCCACTTTGAGCTTTTCTTTTTTGAATGCTATCATAAAAGTTGTAACAGAATATAAGCATTTGGAGCCTAACAACTTCCGAATTATTGTGACCTCATCCATTTTTAACTCCAAATAAAATTAAAAGCATTGATGACCAGGAAATAAAAATACTTACACACTTGTCTACTCTTAAAATGTAAGTATGTGAACCCAATGTTTTAACATTTATCTCAACTGTTGCATCTAAACATTCATCGTGATCTCTTTCAACAATTATAATTTCATTTATATTCATGTCTTCCATCCTGTGCTGCCACTTGATTCCTGAACAAAATGCATAATATCATACAGTAACTCCCAAAATAAGTGGAAATCCCAATTTACATTGACACTCTATGAATACCATATTTTCTTATACACCTAGAATACTACTATTACAAATTCAAACATTCCAAAGAGAGTGAAATAATGGCCGTAAGCTCAAACCATCTCAACCATGTGTAACAATTACAATTGTTGATAAAATATACTTCCATGGTATGAACATATCGCCCGTTAAATTAAATGTTTGCAAAGTGTACTGAATGCAAAGAGGTTATCTTTAGACCAAATAAAAAGGAATTGGACATCCTATTATGTTAATATAGACTTGTGATATCCACTTAGTGCAGATTGTAAAGATGTCAATTTGTTGTAATTGTTCGACTTGGAAGTTGGAACACAAGCAAACGAGAATAAAAAATCTTTTAAGATATTTTATACTCTTCTTTGCATGCATCAACTTTTCTGAATTCATTCTTAGTGGAACAGTTAAAGGGAGATTTGTTGGATTTTGATTTCATTTTTTAGAATGTGATATATGTCTGTGCAAAATTAGGAAGAAACATGCTATTGGTTTGCAGTATTTGGAATTCCATTGAGTTAAGAATCCCCTATAAGGACTTTCTCACACACATATACGCTCATCATACCTTTGAAAAGTTGAATGCAAGAGGACTTTGTGGATACAAGAGGTTACAGGTAAACGAATAAATTGATAACAAAAAAAAATGTAAGTTATAGTTTCATAAAATTTATGTTCAAACCACTTGCAAGAACAATCCCTTTGTCTTTTCTCGTGTTATCTATATTTGCATTGTGTGCAGATTATAAACATCTAAAATAATCGGAATTTTAAAAAATCAGAACTCACTTTATAATTTAAGGCTTTGACACAAAGACAGAAGGTCCCTCATGCTTTGCAACTCTAGACTAAAAATTGAAAACCAATCACAAAAGAACTGAATTTCAAATTCTAAAATAGAGAGTACCTCTAACTTAGTTTTTCTTAACAAGAAACATCGAAGACAATACCTCTAACTTAGTTTTTCTTACAAGGAACAACGAAAGTTTATTGTTGAAAATAGGATGTATTAACAAATATCACATAGATAGCATTTGTAAGACAAATCAATGCAATAGAAGCACTGTATTATCCATATCCATCAACTGCGGGACTAAACATTTACTATATTATACCATAAACAATTGGGATCCACATTTATCATATTTCCCATGCCAATAGTAACTGGATGGTAATCTTGAATTCCAGACTTCTAGTAGAAAAATTATGTTCGCGATAAATGATTACAGTAGTGGGATTAAAGTAGCCAGAGCTATGTCGGTTTCAGACATTTACCAGTTAGAACGAGCGTTACCATTTTCACATGTTCCAGTTGCGACGGTTGATATAGGTGTCACGATATAGAGCAACTTGTCTGCACTTTCCTTCTAAAAAGGGTTGTGAGATCAATTTTGGTTATTGAACTTAAGGATGATCAACAATAAGTAGTAGCACTTACGACTGTACACTCAGTTCTAGCGAAAACGCTGTAGTTGAACAATATGACACAATAATAACCAATTTTCAGTTGGGCACAGCCAAATGAAGAAAATATAGACGCTAAGGGATTGCACTATAATGTTTCATAAAGTAAATTATATTCCGTATTCACCTTCCATACTGCTAGGGAAGTATACTCTTCTAGTAATAAAGTTCTTAAAAAACAGTATCCACAGTGGCAAACTTACCATGATTTATTTTAATGGAAGAACACAATAGTTAAAAAAACAAACATCAAGCAGAGGAAAAAAGTCGGTCAACATGCCCACGGTGATCAATCGTTGAACTATTGAATTGTCTCATCATCTAAATAAATCTAATTATCCAACATCTCTCATCTCTTCCGTTCAATTTTAATTATCTACTCCCTACTTATAAACCATAGAAGGTCCCGATGAGTCTACTTAGCTCTACACTTACTTATGATGCCTACCTTAGCGAATGAGAGAGCATAACCCCTAAACTAGGCTGGCATATTCACCAACTCGTCCATAGTGAAAACGAGAGGTAATTTGCTGCGTAGGGTCTCTTCTTTAAATAGACTCTCAATTTATGGTGGATCTCTTATAAGGCACTTTATTTCACGAGATCATCTCATTTATTTCGGTGACTAGAGATAAAATAAAGAGAATAGGTAACTATAGATAGAATAAAGACAAGGAAGTAAGTTACGTAACTCCATAAACATCTTACTTTACAAAGTAGTCTTTCTCTAATGTTTTATCTCGTGATAGCGAGAGAGCATGAATAAGGCAATTCTATGAAGGGAGGACTGGCAAAATCTATTTTTAAGTCCTTACAAAGCCAGGATATAAAGTTTCTAGTAAAAGTCTTCTCGAGGATCTCCATTATATCTGAACAGGTCAATAACATAAAATGTTTCTTAAATTTCCCAGTATTTTGGCAGGTCTACCTCATAAGCATTATTGCATAACCATAGTAATGAGGAACTCAATACAAGTACATAAGCGTGGGAAAAATCCTATTTTATCTGAATACATAGGAAGGAACAACAACTTTTGAAGGGATGCAAGATCACATAAACCAATAGGCAAATGACACAAAGGGCGAGGCTAACAGGAAGAGGGAAGATAAGGGTTCAGCAAGAGGCTTGGGTAAGGGCTATTGAATAGGGGTAGAAGGTCCTATCCATACCTAGGTAGACAAAGAACCATCGGCTGGAGAGTTACAATTAGCCAATAGTTTATAGTTCCATCTTGGTGTGATGGCACGTGTTATCCAATAGTTTATAGTTCCATCTTGGTGTGATGGCGCGTGTTAGCCAATAGTTTATAGTTCCATCTTGGTGTGATGGTGCGTGTAGTCCCTTCTTTCCTCCCCTGGTGGACCGTTTTGTGTGAGCCAACCAACCAACTATTCATCTATTCTCTCGGCATTGAAAGGAATGCCAGTCTCTCAAACCAAGAAAATTAACAAATGAATATTTCGATTGATTGGACTTGAGGAGGAGACTGATCGAGTACGTAGGCTATAGTTCTATCTTGTATATGTTCTATAAAACTGGCCTCAGAGTGTGTTAGCTCCACTATCCTGCCAGGTTGGGTGGGGCTGGTAGAGACGAGAGCTTTGCATCATACCATTTTTATAAATATAAAGTCCAACGAATGGGCTGCTTTTTACAGGAGTATCCAAGGAATTTTAGTAACATGCTCCAGGGATGAGATGATGGTCCCTAGAGGCTGGTTTTCCCTTTAGCTTAGATCGTTGTACTCTGGATGGATGGCTTTAACTGCCGAATGGGGGAGGGGATTATGATGGTCCATCATATAACCTCACTGGATGGTGGGTGGACAAGCTTATTAGTGCTAGGATATTATGCCCACTCGATGTCTAGGCGGTGGAGTGCGGTGGAGCATTTAGTACATGCTGACATTTGAAAGTGCTTCGACCATGTAGATCAGGAAGCTAGTATTGGATTTACTGGCAAAACAGATCGATGATCCTATATTCTTGGATCCAATTCATAAATTCCTAATTCACTCTATCTTACTATTGTGCTTTCTACTTTGCGCTTGCTGCTACTAGTGTCATATATAATATGTATTAAAGCAAAGGTATGCTACTTGTGCAACTACGGTATAAACTATTTTAAGGCGTGCTACTTGAACCTCTTCTTTTTAATAAAAATACACATTAACTATTTCACTACTTGTGCTTGTGCATCTGCTATATTAACCACTTCAAAATATGATGCTACTGGCTATTCTACTACTTTATTATTGTGGGTCTAGTTTAAAAAGAGTAAAGAATATTAAAATAGCTGAAGTTCTTGCAAACATATGAACAAAAATTGCAGCAACCCTTATTTAAATATAGAGAATATCTATACATAAAAAATAACTATAGAAGAAAGAGGGCTTGGCTTGCCCACTCAAACGCTAGTCGCAAAAGTAGTGAGTTGAGAAAATATCACAAGCCCTTACAGAAAACTTGACAAATATATATTGACGAGCCATACCCAGGAAAACATCTGACCAAAAATTGTAGAAACCCTGATTTAAACATAGAGATTTAATATCTATACATGATTTAAACATAGATATTTAATATCTATACATAAAAATAACCATAGAAAAAAGAGGGCTTTCCCCGCCGAAAAAGCAGTGAGTTGAGAAAATATCACAAGCCCTCACAGAAAACTTGACAAATCTATATTGACGGAATAATAAATAAAACTGTACCCAAGAAAACACAAGACACAAATTGTATCAGAATTTTGACGGGGAAAATAATGGATGAATATGAAAACTCACCTGATAGTGGCAGTAGCAGTAGACGAGGAGGAAAATATCCCTTTGCAGGTTAAAAACTCCAGAACCTTAATGATCCCCGCAGAAAGAGTGATGTAAGGGGTGGAAACGATTACAGAGAAAGAAAAAAATGCGCCAGAAAATACAAAAAAGCTCTGGATTTGTAACGTAGGAGCTAAATATAAACGCGATCCAAACTTATTTTCACGTCCGCCTTGAGTGGTGCTCGTGGTCCTCGTTTTAGGCGTTTTTCTATCTGAGGTCTATGTGAGATATTGCCAAAATCTCTTGAGAATTAACTTAAGAAACATATGATTATAGTCTTGTTGCAGCTGCAACTTTTTCCCAAAATTCTAAAAAATTTCTGGGACCCTCCTTTGTTTTGGATTAGCTTGTTTTGCTTTCCCTACTTTGATGCATTGTTTTCTCAGAATGTTTTAATGCTTGAAGCCTTGGAAATCCTTTGGAAACTAGCCGGATTGCTGCTATTGAACGTACTTGAAGACTTGTTGAAATCGAAAGTTGTTTTGTTTTTGTTTTCCGTCGTTGCGGCTGTTTTCATGTTCTCCCCCCCGATTGTAGAACCTTCCGATTGCTGATCTTTTTATTTACGGTGGGCGCTTTTATGATTAGGAATCGGACGATATTTCGATCTCTCATCCTGCTGTTGCGGATGCTTTTGAGATTTTGCCATCCGATTTGAAATCCCCCCGACGTCCGACGTAGGTAACAAAAGCGGAAGCCTTCACCATCTTCTATCCCGCCGTTGTGGATAAGTCTGAGCTTTCACCTCCCGATTAGAGAACCGTCCGACGGCCGATTGGCCGATTATTGCCCGCCATGCACGTATACCCAGCGTGATAAACGTTGGACCCGTCCGTCATTGCGGAAGGAAGATCACTCTCGACTGCCGATATGAAAACCCTCCGACGCCCGATTTATTGTCTCCTCGCACGTGTGAAAGGTTTATATATAACGGGGGCAATAGTTTGGTTTTTATATTGTTATTTTCGCTATCGAGCACTGTCGCAGTGAGCACTATCATGTTGAGATATCGTTCGTTGGAGGGAGTGAAGGTCCCGCTGTCGCTGTACCAGCTTCTAGGCGGTAGAAGTGAAATTCCAACCGTCATCGACTCCCCCGTTTCGCCAGATTGCCAGGTAGGTATTTTTCCCCGTCGCACTTAAAATATTAATGGTTTTCTCCCAGGGGCTTAGATGTTCCCGGCGGTTCCCTCATCCGGCTAGGTCTTAAGCTTATATGAGTAGGAAGTTCATCTTTTGACCAAAGGGGGGAGCGTTTTAACCCTTTGAGCAGTTTTGTTTTTGCCTTCTGCTGCCTCGAATGCATAGGGGTTGAGGGGTTTCGGCGCAGACGGTCGTTACGCCGTCTGCGCCAAACCTCCCTGCATAGCCATGATAGGTAGAGGATAGACAGGTCTGAGGGGTGCTTTAAGGGTTTGTTGATCGACTGTTATTCCCGTGGTGCGTTACCCGGCCTTTTAAGCCATAGTCATTTCACGTTTCTGCGCAGCTTCGTCGAGGTTTGAATGTTGAACCCGTAGTTTGCCAGGGTGTATAGGTTTTTGAAAGGTTTTCACGGTCACCAGTGTTGTTCCCTCGCCACTCGAACCCAGCTTGTTGCTCGCGCCATTACACGCGACCCTGTGGTGCTCATTTGCCTAAAACCCTAGCTGGTTAAAGGGGATATGTCGCCATTATAGTTCGTTGATTGAAAACAGTGCAGTTAGTGTTTTTATGGAATTATCCTATGCAGAAAGTGAAAATAATCCCTGCGAAATGTATAGTCAAATTAATGTAACTTTCATGCCGCGAGTCGCAGGATTCTTCATTAGTTATGTGTCTGTTGGGCTTTATGGTTAAAGTGTTGACTGGCACGAGCCTTCGTTGTGTTTTCTATGCAATAGAATAATAGCTGAATGTTGCACCTTGCATATGATATATATGTTTGCTTCAATGTATTGCTATCATGAGAAAAGTGGCATGTTGCAAAATAATGTAGATTTAATACTGGCATAAGTATGGTTGATAAGCTTGCTTCATGTAGATCAGATCATAAAATGTTGCACCCTAGTCTCAAGGCATTATAGGGCTGAGAAATGTGACATATACAGATTGATTTCCCGTAGGGAAGTTCCTAACATGGGTCTTGAAGAAGAACCCATATATGCGAACATAGAGAAATCCACCATCATGAAGGTGGCTACAAGACCAGAGCTGTTCCCTTGTTCTGAGGTGATTAGATGGATTCTACCCCATACAAATACAGCCACAATGCTCATAGGGAATGTGGAAGGCCAGGGCTATGCTGCATTTAGCCCAGGGTATGTGGCGTTGGCCTATCATCTGCAAGAACCTCAAATCTTTATATCTGATGCTTTGATGGATAACATCAGAATGGACCTGGTGGAAACCCTGAAGAAGATGCTCTTGCAAGGAAAGATTTATCGGTACAGAGCATCCGGTGAATATGACACAGCGAGCTTGAGGGTTCCTTACAGATTTGTGGCCTTGATGCTTAATAGGATCTTCGGGAGAGCTCATGGCAGACTCTTCAAATTCGAATGGATACCCATCATGTTTCATGTGGCAACCCAAGGAACAGTCTTCAATTGGGCCAGCCTAGTATCAAGCAGTCTTTCTTCTTGCTTGGCCGCTGCATTGGGAGGAGAAGCCAAGAAAAATTTTGAATTCTACATGAGCTCAATATTAATAGATTGCATACTGTGCAACCAGCTTTTCCCCGGTCTCAAGTGCGTCTGGGATAGGGAAAGGATGCCTGTGTATGCTGCTTATAGACCATTATGGGCTCATCAGTACCATAGCCACTACCGAGAGGTCTGGGAGAAGTTCATTATGCCCCTCTACACACTCATCTTCCGGAAGGAGTGCGACTGTATGTCAGAGGAGGCCATGCAGGTAATAGAAGAACATGCAGACTATTTCCTGACTGAGAATGGCATGTACATCAGAATGTTCGGTGGCATGAAATGCCACTTACTGCTGCCCAAATATGCGATGGATTATATTATTCAAAAAGAGGCAGTCAGGAAGTTGTTCATTGATGGAATAGGGAATTACCTGTTTGAGCAAAAGAAAGCTACCTATCCTCCTCTGCCATTCAAACTAGGTAGCTACAAATTTACCAAGGGAAAACAAGCTGCTGAGTTCATAGAAGAATTGGGAAAGTTCCATTTCAGTGAGATGCCTTTCCAAAGGAATGATACTCATGGTAAAATGGCAGAACACGGTAAAGAACACAAAGTACATTTTGAGTACACTCACCACTTTGACAAGGAAGAATCTGTCTTCCGAAGTGCCCCTAATTTGACAGCTCTGAGAAGAAGGTTTAAGCCTAAGAACCCCACCAAGGGTGGAAAAGGGGCTGAACAAGCCAAAGCTGAGCAATCCAGAATTGAAGAAGAGGCCAAGAAGAGACGGGAGGAGGCCCAGAAACTAGCACAGGAAACTGGAGAATGGCTTCATAGTGAAGAAGAAGGAAAGAGGAAAGCTGCCCAATAAGCAGCTGAGAAAGCACAAGAAGCAGCCAAAGAGGCTGAAGAAGTATCTAGATTGGAAGCTGAAGAAGCAAGAAGAAAGCTGGATGAAGAGCTTCAAAAGCAGGAGGCTGAGAGAATAAAGTTAACACAATAGTCAGTTCCTGACATTCCAGTAGGGTAGACCCAGGAAGAGGAAAACCCAGAGGTGCAGACCTTGCAAGTACTTGCTGCTAGCACCCTTGTGACCCCTACGCTCTAGCTAATACCTTTCACTCAGAAAAAAGGTGAAGAGGTCCCCGATTTCAGTACTGTCTATTATGACAGGGCCACCAAAAGAATAATGAGGAGGACAGAAAAGAAGGTTGAAGCGAAAGACCTATCAGGAAGGATGGTAACAGATACAGCAGTCATGCTAGGGACAGACAAAGATCCTAGGCTCACGATAAGAGCTGGGGCTGCACTAATTGATGCCTCCGCAGATAACATAAACAAGGTGATGATTGAACTAGAGTCAGCTAAGAAGACCTCTGCTCAGCTAAAAGACACACTAAGAAAAGAAAGAGATGAGGGTAATAGACTCAAGAGGAAACATGAACACATGCAAAGGGAACTGGAATCCTCAAAAGGTGAAGTCCATGCCCTTCAAATGGAGATACAAGCCAAGGGAACAACACAGGAGTCCCTAGAAAACGTACAACAGGAAGCCCAAAGTCTAAAGAAGGAAAAGGAGCAGTTACTGTCAAAGGTGATAGATCTGGAAGAGCAGCAGAAGATCATCTATGAGGCCAGTGATTTACAGGTTCAAGAGCTGAAAGGGCAGCTAGCTTCTCTGACTACTGATCTGGAGGAAGCCAAGGAACAGCAAGTCGATCTGCAGCCATTTAAAGAATATATCCTGGCTCAAAAGGCTCGAATGCTACAACTACAGACTGCTCTGGAAGAAGAGAGGTGCAAAGTCCTTCAGATTGACAGCAGGCTAGAAGAGATCATGGAAACTTCCTCATACTTCATTGATCAATCTCAGGAGGTTCTTTAGGTCTTGAGTGCCAGAATGGCAAGGCCGGAAGATGATGCCAAAACTCCAGAAGGGATACCAGCAAAAGACCATCAAGCCCTCAAGAGAGATCACAACCTGGTAGAGTTCGCCATCAGTACTGCAGAAGACTTCAAGAAGGTTGTAAAAAAGACGCAGGGAGCATTCTCAGAGTATTTCAGAAGGCTCCTGAATAAGTACAACCGATGTCAAACAGAGGCTGAGCATAGGATTGAAGAGTTCCCGGACCATGAGGCCTTTATGGAAATATTACAGAAAAGATATCAAGATGCAGAGGTCAGAACGCAGCAGGTTAAAGCCATTGATGACCAAGTGCTAAAGGATGAATTAAGCCACGCAGCCGTTAGCATGTAGTTTCTAGAATATCAGCTACGTTTGAGCCCAGCAAGGATCGAGGCCATCAGGAACCAAGTCGAGAAGTTTTACATCAACATTCAGTTCCTTGAGCCATGGGCTTTTGAAGGCCTTGCTGCTGAAGCAGCAGCATGGAAGAAGTTCCTAGAAGGTCAAGCGGGACCCTCCTCATAAAGGACCAGTCGACTTTGTAAAAATTTAATAATTTTGTAAAAGCTTTTGAAAATGAGGCGTTGGGAAAACTAAAGGTTGGAAAGCCCAAAGGTCACTTTGGGCAACCCAATGATTTTGACCTTTTGTATAAAAGTAGGAATCCTAGAAGGAATAGGGGCTTTTTTCCCCAGTAAGACTGGCGATGGCATATTGTAAGAAGAACTACTTCATTTTGCAATAGAAATTACAGTTTGCCTGTTGAAAGAAGATCGGTGGGATTTCAAATGTTTTGCCATGGATAGTTGAAAGATGAACTAATTTGTTTTTCAGCATAGTGTCCATGAATCATGAGATCGTTCGAACTCTATGACCTATGTCTTGTTTAAATTATTTCTGATTTATTTTATGAAATAACCACCATGAGTAATGCATGCTTATCATGAAACAATTAGCTATCTGGTTGTGGAAATATCTTTCATTGTTCATGCTTGTAAAAGTAAATGTTAGCTATATGTAATTGCTTTTATCATGTGTGCACATCCACATTACTCATATATATTAAATATAAGTTGGCTCCCCGGGGATAGGTAGATAGGGATAGATAGATAGTTAGGTCATTGCATAGCTGCATGTGTGATTCAGATGCTAGCGAGTCTAAGACGAGAGGTAAGAACCTGCGCATCACATTGTGACCTCTCCCTGCATCCTTCACCACCCTACATGTTTAGTTTACTTCTTGCATGTCATTCTTAAGTTAAAATACAAATTCCGGTGGACCGGGCCACAACCGGTAAATCCTTTGTTTGTGTTTGACCTACGGTAGCCGAACCGCAAAACCGGACGGATTCCCTATAACAAACAATCAACGGGCTAGTTGGGAACGTTGATTGGGGAGAATCCCTTTCTGTTGTCGCCTGTGATTTTCCAGGCCTCAACAGTTCTGGCGCTAGAAGGAGGGCCGCCTTTAAGTGGCTAGCCGTGGAACTTAATTTCCCAAGACTATCCTACCAGCATATGATTTTGAAGCTCTCAACCTAACCCAAGTATTTGCAGATTTTGGTACTATCCTTGAAGGATTTTTTTTCCCAGTGGCTTATCTGTTTACCTTTGCTCATGGCTGGTAATCAACCCAACCCTCTGCCGGCATGGAGAGCTCAGTCCCCTCTGAGCTTAACACCTCCGTTGCATAATTTACCTCAAGCCTTTGACAAGCTCTTGCCTAAGTTTGACCTTGAGGAAGGGATTGCTGTAGAGGATCACCTCCAAAGATTTTACCTAGCATTAGAAGGGCTAAGGGCTGGGGAGTATGAAGATGTAGTCTGCATATTGTTCCCTCACACTCTGAAAGGAGTAGCAGCGTCTTGGTATTTTGGTCTACCCGCAAACTCCATTCCTAACTGGGACACCTTTGAAAGAGTTTTCAGAAGTAAATATACAGCTCAGAAGACACATGCCTCATTGATGAATGGTCTTGGTCGGTTAAGAAAAGAAAAGAATGAAAAGGTACATAGTTTCACTCAAAAAATTTCACTGTACCTAAAAAACTTTTCTGCAGTTGACAGACCCTCAGACAAGGTTTTAATTGAGTATTACACCTCAGCCCTAGGGCCTGAGCTGGCCATGTTTGCCAAGATGAAACTCAAACCTACCCTGGTAGAGACTTATGAAGAGGCTGAAAGAGTAGAGGCTGAAAGTGAGAGTGTAGAAGATTATCCTGATCTACTTGAAGACAAAATTACTGCCAGAAGAATCTCACTGCTGTCTAAACCTAGAGAAGATCAATCGCATGATTACCAGGGAATGATGAAAATGCTCCAGAAATTATCCAACAGAATAATAGATCTGGAAAGGGAAAGAGACATTCAGAAATCCTATAGGCCTCACTATCCGAAAAAAGAGAACAATGACCAATGGCAAGTTCCTCCTCCCAATTCGGCATCAATAAACATAACAGAAGTGGGCGGGGATAATTTCTGTAGCTTTCACCAAAAACCTCATTCTGAGAAGAAGTGTCCTCAATGGTTACATTCAATGACATTGGTGATGAATAAGTTGTTGGATCCTAAATTGATTAAGGCCAGTGGTGAGGAGGAAAAGGAGGAACAGATCATAATAAAACCAGCGGATGATACTATGTTCTCATGGAATGGTATTTCACTGTTTGACATGGAAGATGACGCTCCTAAATCTGAATGCACATATACAACTAAAAAGGACATGGGTGTCAAAGGCCAAGAAAATGAAATGATTTCTAAAATTAACAATGTGCAGGAGAATGTTAAGAAATTGGATGAAGGTAAAACACGTAAGAACAATACCCTCAATCAGAGGACCGAACCAATCACTAATACTGTCAAGCATGAAGAGGAACAGACAAGTGTTAGTGGGGAAAACATTGATGAAACTCAAGAGCTAGCAAAGGATATACCTATTCAAAACCAACTAGGAGAGGAAGACCAAGAATCAGGGTGGAAAGAAAACCTTGACACCCCACCTTTTCTTTTGACTCTAGAAATGTTGAATTATAATGTGCATAACTGTTTGGTGGACTCTGGAGCAGCAGTGAATGTAATTCCCCTTGAGATTTGTAAAAATATTAATGGACAGCTAGAGTCCACACCTCGTGAAGTAACGCAATTAGATCGCACAGGTGTCAAGGTAGTGGGAGAAATGAAGAATGTCCTCATTCATTTGGCTGCAAACAAGAAGATATGTCAATTTATTGATATTATGGTGGCTGACATACCAAGGGGATATGGGTTCATTCTCAACCGAGATTGGGCTGCCAGGTTGAAAGGGTATTTTGCTTCAGATTGGTCTCACCTATTGTTGCCTCTCAAGGGTGCCCCAAATCCAATAAAATTTTTGAGAGAACCATACATGAAGTATACTGTCACTAAGTTAGGAGAGGACAATGAGTCTGCTGATTCTATCCTGGGAAACTACCTGACTGAGCTTAAGCTAAGACATCATTCCTCAAAAGGGGCCAGTTCTATGATGGACACTCAGCCTGAGCTCCTTCAACTCCCTCAGGCTGAAAGTGATAACTGCAGGATTTTAGATATGGGTTCCATTTCAATAACAGCACAGTTGAACCATGGTTAGATGACTCATGTCTAAATCCAGCTCATTCCTTAGTTCTCTAGTTTTAATATTTCAGGAATGGGCAAAATTTTGTTTTTCTTGTTGTACACAAATAAACTGTTTTTGTTTTCCTAATACTAGATGCTGTTTTCTCGCTTTAATGCTTTGATGATTTTCTTTCTTTTGGTTGTTTGCTTTACTGATGTTTTCCTTTAGTACTTTGCTATCTTTCCTTTTGATTTTTAATAAAGAGGCAAACTTTTGGTTGCAATGGAAACATCAAGGTTCTTTATTAACTAAAATCTTGAGTGAAAGACTGTGCTTTAAAGCATAGAATGTCTTCTAGAAACCATATTCCTAACTGGCAATGCATTTATTGAAGTCTTATTTAACCCCTGTAAGTAACTCAGAAGGAAGTAGGGTCTGAAGTACTATTTCGAGGCTCCATCCATTTCACATCTTAAATACCCAAGGGAGTGACAGCAAAAGACCCACGGAAAGGAAGCAGAGTGGAACAGTTTATCATATATAAATGATCCCATGCCAAAAAATTAAGAAAAGGGCTAAAATATGTTAAGAGTCAAAACTCCTGAAAGAAACAAGACAGATCAAAGCAAAGCGTGAAAAAGCATTAATCTCAAAGCGTAAAGTACCAAATGGCCACAAGATCCTCTCCGTCAGTGAACTGAACCATGAAGTATAGTGTTCACACAAAAGGACACTATGGGATAGAGGATCCTGAATTAAAATTCAGTAAGAAAGGCCTACAGGAAGACTCGTATCAAAAGAACTAAAGTTCAGAAAGCACAAAAGTGCAAATTGGCATGGGAATGAGGAACAAAAGGATAATACTGTTTACTATCTGTTACTATCCTGTGGTGTCTAAGCTGTAACTACCAAAGGGCAGGTAAAATAAAACTCATTTATTTGGCCTCTAAAGAGTTATTCAGACCTGAAACGCTGCTGATGTTACCTTCTCTCGAAAGAATGGGATTCATTTGAGCAACTTAATGCATAATTTGGGCTGGCTTAGGAATGTAGACATCTAGAAGATTTCGATTTTAGTCAGACATTCTTGAGCTGGGAAAAGAGTTAATTCAGAAATCTGGGGTTCACCAGGTAGTCACCAATTGTTGCAGCTGCAACTTTTTCCCAAAATTCTAAAAAATTTCTGGGACCCTCCTTTGTTTTGGATTAGCTTGTTTTGCTTTCCCTACTTTGATGCATTGTTTTCTCAAAATGTTTTAATGCTTGAAGCCTTGGAAATCCTTTGGAAACTAGCCGGATTGCTGCTGTTGAACGTACTTGAAGACTTGTTGAAATCGAAAGTTGTTTTGTTTTTTTTTCCGCCGTTGCAGCTGTTTTCATGTTCTCCCACCCCCCGATTGCAGAACCTTTCGATTGCCGATCTTTTTATTTATGGCGGGTGCTTTTCTGATTAGGAATCGGATGATCTTTTGATCTCTCAGCCCACCATTGCGACTGCTTTTGAGCTTTCGCCATCCGATTTGAAATCCCCCCGACGTCCGACGCAGGTAACAAAAATGGAAGCCTTCACCATCTTCTATCCTGCCGTTGCGGATAAGTCTGAGCTTTCACCTCCCGATTAGAGAACCGTCCAACGGCCGATTGGCCGATTATTGCCCGCCATGCACGTATACCTGGCGTGATAAACGTTGGACCCGTCTGCCATTGCAGAAGGAAGATCGCTCTCCACTGCCGATATGAAAACCCTCCGACGCCCGATTTATTGTCTCCTCGCACGTGTGAAAGGTTTATATATAACGGGGGCGACAGTTTGGTTTTTATATTGTTATTTTTGCTATCGAGCACTGTCGCGGTGAGCACTATCACGTTGAGCTATCGTTCGTTGGAGGGAGTGAAGGTCCCGCTATCGCTGTACCAGCTTCCAGGTGGCAGAAGTGAAATTCCAACCGTCATCGACTTGCCCATTTCGCCGGATTGCCAGGTAGGTCTTTTTTCCCGTCGCACTTAAACTATTAATGGTTTTCTCCCCGGGGCTTAGATGTTCCCGGCGGTTCCCTCATCCGGCTAGGTCTTAAGCTTATATGAGTAGGAAGTTCATCTTTTGACCATAAGGGGGGAGCGTTTTAACCCTTTGAGCAGTTTTTTTTTCGCCTTCTACTGCCTCGAACGCATAGGGGTTGAGGGGTTTCAGCGCAGATGGCCATTACGTCGTCTGCGCCAAACCTCCCTGCGCAGCCATGATAGGCAGAGGATAGACAGGTCTGAGGGCTGCTTTAATGGTTTGTTGATCGACTGTTATTCTCGTGGTGCGTTACCCGGCCTTTTAAGCCATAGCCGTTTCGCGTTTCTGCGCGGCTTCATCGAGGTTTGAATGTTGAACCCATAGTTTGATGGGGCGTATAGGTTTTTGAAAGGTTTTCACGGTCACCAGTGTTGTTCCCTCACCACTCAAACCCATCCTGTTGCTCACGCCATCACGCGCGACCTTGTGGTGCTCATTTGCCTAAAACCCTAGCTGGTTAAAGGGGATATGTCGCCATTATAGTTCGTTGATTGAAAACAGTGCGGGTAGTGTTTTTATGGAATTATCCTATGCAAAAAGTGAAAATAATCCCTGTGAAATGTATAGTCAAATTAATGTAACTTTCCTGCCGCGAGTTACAAGAGTCTTCATTAGTTATGTGTCTGTTGGGATTTATGGTTAAAGTGTTGACTGGCATGAGCCTTCACTGTGTTTGCTATGCAATAGAATAATAGCTGAATGTTGCACCTTGCATATGATATATATGTTTGCTTCAATGTATTGCTATCATGGGAAAAGTGGCATGTTGCAAAATAATGTAGATTTAATACTGGCATAAGTATGGTTGATAAGCTTGCTTCAAGTAGATCAGATCATAAAATGTTGCACCCTAGTCTCAAGGCATTATAGGGCTGAGCAATGTATGCAATGATACACTGAGCCTTATCATACTAGGCATAGGACGATAGAACATTGCACAGTATTGCATACTAGTTCAATTATTCAGCCTGAAGGGCTTATGTCTTAATTTCATTGACTCGTTACAGTCATGATACACTTGAGAAAGAATAAACTACTACACAATGTCTACAAATTCAAATTGCTTAATGTCACAATGTTATACATGGCAGGAGGAACTTACAATGTCCAAAAGGCAGAAAAAGAAGGCCCCTTTGGTCGAAGAACAATCAGCAATAGAGGTCGTCACACAGACTGAATATATATATGAAGACACCCAATGTGTTTCTGGTGTGGAGCCTGAGTATAAATGGGGTGACATATACAGATTGATTTCCCGTAGGGAAGTTCCTAACATGGGTCTTGAAGAAGAACCCATATATGCGAACATAGAGAAATCCGCCATCATGAAGGTGGCTACAAGACCAGAGATGTTCCCTTGTTCTGAGGTGATTAGATGGATTCTACCCCATACAAATACAGCCACAATGCTCATAGGGAATGTGGAAGGCCAGGGCTATGTTGCATTTAGCCCAGGGTATGTGGCGTTGGCATATCATCTGCCAGAACCTCAAATATTTATATCTGATGCTTGGCTGGATAACATCAGAATGGACCTGGTGGAAACCCTGAAGAAGATGCTCTTGCAGGGAAAGCTTTATCGGTACAGAGCATCTGGTGAATATGATGCAGCGAGCTTGAGGGGTCCTTACAGATATGTGGCCTTGATGCTTAATAGGATCTTCGGGAGAGCTCATGGCAGACTCTTCAAATTCGAATGGATACCCATCATGTTTCATGTGGCAACCCAAGGAACAGTCTTCAATTGGGCCAGCCTGGTATCAAGTAGTCTTTCTTCTTACTTGGCCGCTTCATTGGGAGGAGAAGCCAAGAAAAAGTTCGAATTCTACATGAGCTCAATATTAATAGATTGCATACTATGCAACCAGCCTTTCCTCGGTCTCAAATGCATCTGGGACAGGGAAAGGATGCCTGTGTATACTGCTTATAGACCATTATGGGCTCATCAGTACCATAGCCACTACCGGGAGGTCTGCGAGCAGTTCATTATGCCCCTCTACACACTCATCTTCCGGAAGGAGTGCGACTGTATGTCAGAGGAGGCCATGCGGGTAATAGAAGAACATGCAGACTATTTCCTGACTGAGAATGGCATGTACATCAGAATGTTCGATGGCACAAAATGCCCCTTACTGCTGCCCAAATACGCGATGGATTATATTATTCATAAAGAGGCAGTCAGGCAGGTGTTCTGGGAATTGCCTGTTTGAGCAAAAGAAAGCTACCTATCCTCCTCTGCCATTCAAACTAGGTAGCTACAAATTTACCAAGGTAAAACAAGCTGCTGAGTTCATAGAAGAATTGGGAAAGTTCCATTTCGATGAGATGCCTTTCCGAAGGAATGATACTCATGGTAAAATGGCAGAACACTGTAAAGAACACAAAGTACATTTTGAGTACATTCACCACTTTGATAAGGAAGAATCTGTCTTCCGAAGTGCCCCTAATTTGACATCTCTAAGAAGAAGGTTTAAGCCTAAGAACCCCACCAAGGGTGGAAAAGGGGCTGAGCAAGCCAAAGCTGAGCAAGCTAGAATTGAAGAAGAGGCCAAGAAGAGACGGGAGGAGGCCCAGAAACTAGCATAGGAAACTGCAAAATGTATTCATAGTGAAGAAGAAGGAAAGAGGAAAGCTACCCAAGAAGCAGCTGAGAAAGCACGAGAAGAAGCCAAAGAGGCTGAAGAAGTAGCTAGATTGGCAGCTGAAGAAGCAAGAAGAAAGCTGGATGAAGAACTTCAAAAGCAGGAGGCTGAGAGAATAAAGTTAACACAACAGTCAGTTCCTGACATTCCAGCAGGGCAGACCCAGGAAGAGGAAAACCCAGAGGTCCAGACCTTGCAAGTACCTGCTACTAGCACCCTTGTGACCCCTATGCTCCAGCTAATACCTTTCACTCAGAAAAAAGGTGAAGAGGTCCCCGATTTCAGTATTGTCTATTATGACAGGGCCACCAAAAGAATAATGAGGAGGACAGAAAAGAAGGTTGAAGCGAAAGACCTATCAGGAAGGATGGTAACAGATACAGCAGTCATGCTAGGGACAGACAAAGATCCTAGGCTCACAATAAGAGCCAGGGCTGCGCTAATCGATGTCTCCACAGATAACATAGACAAGGTGATGATTGAACTAGAGTCAGCTAAGAAGACCTCTGCTCAGCTAAAAGACACACTGAGAAAAGAAAGAGATGAGGGTAATAGACTCAAGAGGAAATATGAACACATGCAAAGGGAACTGGAATCCTCAAAAGGTGAAGTCCATGCCCTTCAAGTGGAGATACAAGCCAAGGGAATAGCACAGGTCCCTAGAAAATGTACAACAGGAAGCCCAAAGTCTAAAGAAGGAAAAGGAGTAGTTACTGTCAAAGGTGATAGATCTGGAAGAGCAGTAGAAGATCATCTATGAGGCCAGTGATTTACAGGTTCAAGAGCTGAAAGGGCAGCTAGCTTCTCTGACTACTGATCTGGAGGCAGCCAAGGAACAGCAAGTTGATCTGCAGCCATTTAAAGAATATATCCTGGCTCAAAAGGCTCGAATGCTACAACTGCAGACTGCTCTGGAAGAAGAGAGGTGCAAAGTCCTTCAGATTGACAGCAGGCTAGAAGAGATCATGGAAACTTCCTCATACTTCATTGATCGATCTCAGGAGGTTCTTGAGGTCTTGAGTGCCAGAATGGCAAGGCAGGAAGATGATGCCGAGACTCCAGAAGGGCTACCAGCAAAAGACCATCAAGCCCTCAAGAGAGATCACAACCTAGAAGAGTTCTCCATCAGTACTGCAGAAGACTTCAAGAAGGCTGTAAAAAAGACGCAGGGAGCATGCTCAAAGTATTTCGGAAGGCTCCTGAATACATACAACCGATGTCAAACAGAGGCTGAGCATAGGCTTGAAGAGTTCCCGGACCATGAGGCCTTTATGGAAATATTACAGAAAAGATATCAAGATGCGGAGGTCAGAACGCAGCAGGTTAAAGCCATTGATGACCAAGTGCTAAAGGATGAAGTAAGCCACGCAGCCATTAGCATGCAGTTTCTAGAAGATCAGCAACAGTTGAGCCCAGCAAGGATCGAGGCCATCAGGAACCAAGTCGGGAAGTTTGACATCAACATTCATTTCCTGGAGCCATGCGCTTTTGAAGGCCTTGCTGCTGAAGCAGCAGCGTGGAAGAAGTTCCTAGGAGGTCAAGCGGGACCCTCCTCATAAAGGACCGGTCGACTTTGTAAAAATTTAATAATTTTGTAAAAGATTTTGAAAATGAGGCGTTGGGAAAACTAAAGGTTGGAAAGCCCAAAGGTCACTTTGGGCAGCCCAACCGTTTTGACCTTTTGTATAAAAGTAGGAAGCGTAGAAGGAATAGGGGATTTTTTCCCCAGTAAGACTGGCGATGACATATTGTAAGAAGAACTACTTCATTTTGCAATAGAAATTACAGTTTGCCTGTTGAAAGAAGATCGGTGGGATTTCAAATGTTTTGCCATGGATAGTTGAAAGATGAACTACTTTGTTTTTCAGCATAGTGTCCATGAATCGTGAGATTGTTCTAACTTTATGACCTATGTCTTGTTTAAATGATTTCTGATTTATTTTATGAAATAACCACCATGAGTAATGCATGCTTATCATGAAACAATTAGCTTTCTGGTTGTGGAAATATCTTTCATTGTTCATGCTTGTAAAAGTAAATTTCAGCTATCTGTAATTGCTTTTATCATGTTTGCACATCCACATTACTCATATATATTAAATATAAGTTGGCTCCCCGGGGATAGGTAGATAGGGATAGATAGATAGTTAGGTCATTGCATAGCTGCATTTGTGATTCAGATGCTGGCGAGTCTAAGATGAGAGGTAAGAACCTGCGCATCACATTGTGACCTCTCCCTACATCCTTCACCACCCTGCATGTTTAGTTTACTTCTTGCATGTCATTCTTAAGTTAAAATACAAATTTCGGTGGATCGGGCCGCAACCGGTAAAGCCTTTGTTTGTGTTTGACCTACGGTAGCCGGACCGCAAAACCGGACGTATTCCCTATATCAAACAATCAACGGGCTAGTTGGGAACGTTGATCGGGGAGAATCCCTTTCTGTTGTCGCCTGCGATTTTCCAGGCCTCAACAAGTCTCAAGGTATATATTTCATTAATGATTCTTTCTTTTATTTGTGGAAAAAAGTAAGTTGTGACACTTTTAGATGCTTTTGACAATGTGTTCACTTCATAAATGAAGTTTAATATTGTTTTTACTTTATAAATGAATTTTAATAATGTTTTCACTTCATAAATGAAATTTAACTAAAATTTGGAAGCTCTTTATTAATAAAAGTCTCCCTCAATTAGTACAATAGTTTGACACATGAAAATTTGATGAAACTTTAAATATATAGTTTTATTTTGTGAATTGATATGAAAATTATTTTGGAATAGTCATACAGGGCCATAGTATGAAGATCAAATACAAGAATTAAACCAATTGCTACAAGGCTTAAGCCAGAAGAATGCTTTTTGGAAGCCATGGTAGTATAATTGCTATGAACAAACGGAACCCAACTTGACATGAATGGTCAAGCTTCCATTCCTTTTTGGTAGAGAAAAGAAGTATTATGCTTAAAAAAATTGAAATGGATGGAGAACCCAAGAGACGAGCATAGAAAGTGGCATACAACAGTGTTTAATGTCAAGCAATGATTATGGGTTATGCAGGATAAATAACCACTTGGAACGAAAAAACTAAAATGGCTATGAACAATAAGAATATAACCATTTGCAAATGAAACATTCAAGAATTATAAATGTTTGGTTAAGAAATCCTATGTCACCCTCGAGTTGAGTACACCCTTCATCTTCGAAGCCATACATTCAAGCTAATGCATTGTTGGCTCTTTCAAGTCCTCATGTTCCCACAACCCTCGCTCTTACAATTGTTTTTGGTTTCTCATTCCCATTTTGTTTCTTGATGTTGAACCCAGGAAAAGGTTGGAATAGGATTGACAACTTTGTTGATGGTGGGATTTTATGAACTCTATTTACCTTCCATTCTTATTTTAATTGATTTTTCATAATTGTTTTTTCCATGTTTGCCAAAGTTGGCATGGACATGCTTTTTGAATGGATACTTTTGAATGTTGTAAGCTACATTCAGTACACTGCATTCACTTCAATCTCATCACATTATTTCCTATTGTTCTTTCGTTCACAATAGTTGCATATTTAAGTTTGTAGGTCATATATTATTTGACTATCAACGTTGGACGCAATACACCATAAAAGATTCATCTAAAATTATGATCTACCATGCACCATGTGCCTAGAGGATCAAATACCTTTAAGTGCAAACCTTTTTAGAGTGCAAAATTTGAGAAGAGGTTTGCACCTTGAGCGATTTGATCCCTCTCTACCCATTATAGATGGATCTATGTTGGTTTTATTATCAGAGAGTTTTTAAAGGCTACTCATATCTTAGGCCATGATAAAATAACCTGACCTATAAAATTAGAAACTGAGAAGTGTATAAGCTTTATTGAATAATAATTTGTACAAAAGTCCTACCAACAATTTTTTGAAATAGCTTATATCGCAGAGATATGTTAGACAATAAGACGTGGAGTCTACATTTTGTTTTTTGCAATCTCAATGCAGAAGATGTCCATATTGTTTTTAAATATTAAACTCCATTTCTTTACTATTATGAAATAATTTCAACTTGAATTTGTTACAAGTGATTTCAGGATTGAGTCTTTGCAATGGAATGCAATAGGCTCTTCCAACTGTGTAAGACTTGAACATAAAAAAGTTAAACTATATTGTTGAAATCAATGCAGCTAAGTTGATATGCATAATTATCTATTTTGTCTCTCTCTCACTAGGTAGGCCAAGGAATACGAGTTGCATAGAAGACATATGTAAGCCCATGTAGAGGAGGCATATAGATAGGAAATCCATAGGACCACAGAGAAGAATCCGAGGTTGGTGGGTTGTAAGATACCTTAGATCACTTTTGTTCATCCTTGGATATGTGTAGTAAGAGATTTGATCCATCAATGCTTTTTAATTTGTTTATGAAAATTAAATTAGTTATAACATTAAACTATTTTGTGATATTCCCATGGTAATGGGATAATATGTTGCAATAGGAACATTAAAATTATATTGATTATTGAAAATTTTTATAATGTGATAATGATATTGATCCAGGTTGAGGCACCATCATTAAGTTAATTAACATTGAAACTTTTGGAAGAAGACTCTTTTTGTAATATCCAATTTCTTGTGATTGAATAGAAGATATAAGAAATTTTTTGTTGCTATTGAAATAAAGTACTAAATCCATGCATGTTGAAGCATGTTTATATGTTCTATTCTTTTGTTCTATGTATGTTTTATTTTCAAGTTGAAGTTGTATTAATGTGCCTCTCCCTCCTCTCATAGTTTAGCATCAGAGCGATATTGATATTATAGAAAAGTGTTTAGAACACAGGTTCGAGTCAGAGATGAATATTAACAGGTCAAAGCATGAGGTTGAAGATTGTTGAAACAACATAGAGAATAAATACATATAGGATTAGAAATATCATATCAAAACATGAAGAGAAATTACATCAAATATAATGTTACCACTGTTATGCAAGCCTAGCATGACATACAAGAATTGATGTATAGATTTTATTGGTTCATCTTTGGTACATGAGGCACTGGCCTACAAAGAATGATGATAGAAAGGACATAAGTGGTAACATCATCTTAATTGACAGCTCATGTTGTTGGCTTGTTTATCAAATCAAGGCAGATTCAAGATGATTTCAATCACCATTTTTGGAACGCTTGGTGGAGACGCTAACGAAGCAATGTTGGGAATGATTTGATGATAATTGTGGTCCCTGAAGCAATAGACAGGTACTTCAGATCCATGGGGTCCTCATTTCAGATTCAAAATTTGTTTGGGATAGAGATTCAACTCCACAGAAGAGCTTGTCACAGAATTCGGTAGTGTGTTGAAATATCAAGATGGTTTGGCCAGAGCTTTGAAAAGTCAATATGAAGGACGAAAAAGCTATTATAATTTAGGGAGTACATTTAGATCCTATTATTTTGACTTATGCACATTCATCCTCTTTGGAGGACACTTCACTTGATCATGACATAAAAGAAAAGGAAGAAAACACTTCAACAGATGCCCTAGTTACTGACGCTTTTGATGCTCTAGAATCTAAGGTTACCACCATAGTGGCCACAAGACATTGCAACACAAAGACATCTAAATTTTCAATGAAACGATGATGAGAAACACACCCATTGATGTTAAGGAATGTCAGGTGATTCCTATTGTCCTGGAGATGGAGGATTTTAATCAGAAAGGTCTTCTAGAGCTATGTTGCATGGGATCAACCCCCACCCCCTCCCTCCCGCTCCTAAAGCTCACTTCATTTGGAAGCGAGATCCCAGTTTTGGGAGCACGCTCCCAAGGAACTCCCTTCCTTTCCTATACTAAAAGCTCTTATACTAGGTTGATCGTTTGATGACATTGTTATGGTACCTCCCTTCTTTGCCAAACTCCTACAAAGGTTTTTATGGTTGATCAATTGATGATAATGTTATAAGTTGTAACTACTAGATTATTGATGTTACATGGTTTAATCCATGCATTCTATAGATAATTCAACATCCTACATGGTTTTTAGATATAAATCCATCAAAATATATTAAAATATATACTATACAAAAAACACTCCCAAAATGGGAGCTTTTGAAAATTTTACTTTTTGCTCCCCTCCCACTCCTCGCTACCAACAGCATAGTTCTAGAGGAATGGGTGTCTATCAGATCCATTGACAGTAAATGTCCAACCAATGATCAGAAAGAGTTTAATAAGGAATTTGAAGACACCTTGAGATTACTTTTTCTCATTTGAATCACAGAGAAAGATAGTAGTAAATATCTCTGCCGCAAGTCTTCCTCAAAGATTGGTCTGGTTACACAATCTTTTATAGTGCACTCAGCAAGGTAACTCAATCAAATACAGGGTGTAATTCCTGTAGTAGATGTCTAATAATTAATATGCAGGGCCTGGTTTCTCTAGTGGATCTCTGGCACTTCAAGGTGTATTTCTAATAGCAGATTTTGACTTAGCTTGAATCATACACATGCAAACGGGGCACCTTATAGTTGGTGGTTGTATGTTAGCAAGTCACGTGCAAATACCCTTCAAATCTAGGAGCTCAATTAGTCAAAACAGTGTAGTTTTAACATGTGCATGCTAATGTGATAAAATTAGAGAAAGATAGTGATTAGGCAGGGATGATTTTAAGGGCGAATTTTAGCCCAATGGAAAATTTTAAGGGTTACACAAAAAAAGGTGGGAAATTTTTTATATTAAAATGTTTTTTATTTTATTTAATAAATTCTCCCATTATGTATTTTATATATAGCTTCCCCAAGGTAAATCGCATTCATCCCGAAAGAGGGAAAAACTGGAAAATGAATATTAGCCCACTAAAATATTGATTTTTGCCCACATTCGCCAAAATTTTTCTGATTTGCAGGAGATATTTGCCCAAATTCGCTCGGTTTTTTCTGATTGGGAGGAGAAATGAAGATGGTTCATCGGGTTTATGGATAATAGGTTGAAAATTTGGTATATCGCCCAGGATTTATGGATAATACGATTAAAAATTTGGTATTTCGCTCTATCTGCTTACATTACGTGAAAGTGATGGACACTGAGCTAACAGAGGAACAGATCTCTGAGTTCAAGGAGGCTTTTAGTTTGTTTGACAAGGATGGAGATGGTTAGTACTCACAAATCCCCTTCAATTATTTGTCTTTCTCTACATGTTTTCGATCTCTGCTTCTTCTGTAAGAATAGGAAGAGATGCAATGTATTTAACTTATCTGGGTTGTGAAATTTTGAGTTTATTTACATAGATCTATTGGCCAAATTCATTTATGTGATGACTTGTGTACTTAGATCGGTTGAAGCCATATTTAATTGGCTCATTTCGGTAACTAATATAATAGTGGCAGAGACTAACCCCAACTAGAATGGAAAGTTACGTTTCCTTGAAGAAGAAAGGGAAACTACGTCAACCAGGAAATTCATAACGGATGGATGAATACACTATTCTATTTATCTTATCAAAAAATATCTTACTGATCAGCCACGATATGGTTGGTTTTTAATGGCGTTTTTTATTACCCATTTTATTAGATTCTAGGATTATCCATTTATGTTGGGTAGTTATGGTAGAGGGATGTAAGTAATGGTCGCATGGTTGGTACTCTGTAGTCAAATCATTTCCCTGTAACATTATCAGTGTTCTATGGTGAATAGGGGACAAGGTATTAGATATGGTTCATTCAGTTGGTTCTCTTATTGCTTGATTTGAGTTTTCATAAATCACCACTCATCAAATTCTGAACATTTTTACTTGTATAGTTAACTGAAGTTTTTAACCCTCTTTCTGATTGGAGTGGGTAGGAGACTTTTATGAGAGATCTATTGCAATTAGATCTCTTGGTTCATAATTTCATCAAAGTCACCCAAAAATCGCACTTAGTCTCATTCACAGAATGAATATTGCATTAGCACTGAAAACATCTTAGTTTAACTCTTTGGAAGTAGTGTAGACACCTTGACCTGAATCTCATCTTGAAACACTTTGATCAATATTTTTGTCAAAGTCACCCAAGAATTTCACTTAGTCTCATTCACATAGAATACTGCATTAGCACTGAAAACATCTTAGTTTAACACTTTGGAAGTAGTGTAGCCACCTTGTTCTGACTCTCATCTTGAAACACTTTGATCAACTATACTGGGAGCAAGAATTTTGGGTTTTAAGCCTAATCCATCATTGCTGTGAGCACTCAACCTTGTTGCTAGACCATAGCTTGATGAGATTTTTCTATAAATTTTAATCAAGTGTGGGTCGATTTCTATAGTCAACACTGCACATTTCGAATATAAAACTGATCATTGCCAATAGCTCTTTTCTAAATCCTAGCTCTTTTCTTAGAATGTATTTTTCTGAGAGGCCTTCTATGCTTTTGGGAGGGGATGAGTCTTCATGTTCATTCCTTGAGAGTTGTGTGCCATCTTCTGTTGGATTTGAGTAGCAAAGGAGCAATCTCTCAAGGTCAAGGTCTAGAGAATGATTGGTTATCTTTTGTTATGGTGTTCTTCTGAAAGAGCTAGGATACACCATGTTCATTTCTTCCAAAGTTGTATAGACAGGAAAAAACCTGACTTTTGAATCATTAAAATTGTAGAACTATTGCCAGTATCTATTGTTTGTCTGATACTTTTCAACGTTTACTGTTTTCTCACTTGGTCAGCAACTTAGTCCATCACATAATTTTTTATTGTTCAAACTTCATTGATTCCAATCAGTTTACATACAGACATCAGATTTAACACTGGGTACACTGTACCTTGAGACATAATGGGGCTTCATAACATCCACCACAATTTTCCATTCACAAGATAGGGTCCACCTTCTATGTAAAGCTCCTGAGTTTCAACGAAGAAACATGCCACAAGAAATATCAGGTGGCAAAGCATTTTTAGAGATTCACCATTGTTCTGACATGAACACATCTATAATGCAATCATAGTTGGCATGCTTCATGTCAATCTCTAATTAATATTTTGAAGTCTCGTAGAGTTACTGTTGATGTCTAATGTTTGTCTAATACTTGGGCAATGTACACTATTTTCTCATATGGTTGGCAACTTAGAGTCCATCACATCATTTTTAATTGTCCTTACTCAATTGATTCAGATCATTTTACACAGACATCAGTTCCAACCATGGGCACACTACACCTTGAAACAGAATAGGGTTTTATAAACACCTACCGTTGTTTTCCATTCATAAGAATATGTCCACCTTCTATCTAAATAGGGTTTTTTAAATAGATAAAAATACATAATTATATACTCGGGTCTGCGTTTCAGGCAATGGTGGCCTCAAATATTCATCAACATACATATGAGAAAGGTTATCACTACACCAATAAGTGGTTTGTCTATGCAATGTCGTGCAAGGTTAGTTAGTAGAATGGGAAGATCCAATAGGTACTTAATTGATACCAGTAAACCAGAGAGAACCTATTCAATTATATTGTCACCAAACCTGCTTGATTTTTTATCTATAAAGGGAACCTAAGGTTGATGGCAGTTAACATTGTTGATTAGACTTGTCTAAAGCTACCTGATCACAGGCGGTTTCTTCTATGGTCACCCATTATGAGGTATTTTCAGTGTTTATCCATTAACATGTGATATCTTTACAAATAAGTAATGGTAATTTTATGGTCTTCCACAACCACTTTATATTGCTAATACCAGAATGATGGCCTAGGTGTATATGGTGTTGTCATGTTTGAGAGAAAGGATATTGAAGAGACGAAAGTTCTTAGGTCAGCTATTAATATGGTCTTTTGCATAAATGGTTGGAACCTAGAAAGAATAGTGGAAGAGCCATGAGCAATTAGCCACAAGCATGTTGGAATTTGCATTGACATAAACTTGAATCAACATATGCCCAGCTTTCAAAATGTCATTTGTCAATATAAGAAGACATGCCATTATTAGTGAAAGTTTGATGTTTATGTCGTTACCTTGTTTACTCACCATCAAGCAATGGAATATCTAAGAGGCGAGATCAAGGATACAATATGTCTATGCTACAATCGAAGGCCATGAAAGAGAGGAATATTTTGGTAATATATTGAACTGCGCAAGGAAAACCAAGTCTATGAGGTAATGTTTTCTATCAATATCACCCTCCTTGGCCAATTCAATTAAAACAAGGGTTACTTAACAGATAATGCATTTATTGATTGACCGCTATGTTGTAGTTTTCCCATTCTTATGTGACAGTGCCTGCTCACAATGTCTCATGGATACAGTGGAAAAGTGAAGTGATTTGTTTTTCCCCTGATCGGACAACTGAGGGGCCTAAAATGATAGAAGTTTGTGTTGGTGTTGAATAAGAGAGCTATGCAACTCATGTCTAGATGATAGGAGAAAGCAATAAGCTAGTTATGTGGGCTGAAGAAGAGAATCTATGTTTCCTTGTTGTGGGGAGGGGAGCGAAGAAAGGTGAACATGTCTCAAGCTTGAGAGAATATGCTCACATTTGGTTTAGAATGTAGACTTGGTGTTTTCACTGCTCTGAACCAACAATAATTTAATGGTTCCTAACCTTAGATTAGCTAGAACAATGATTATCCTAGCACTAATCTGCTCATACAGTTTCACTGCCTTGAATTCCAACTGTCTTTCAAATTTTAACTAGAATATTTCTGATACCTGACAATTTGTGTTTGCAAATAGTTGAACAAAAGTGTCTTTGCTGTCATTGATAATGCATGGTGCCTAAATCATTTTTTTTAGGAATAAATATTGATTTCTTATTTAAGAATCTGAACTTTTCCAAGTCTTTGAAAACCTGAAGCCATAGAACCTTCAGAAGGCTTCTGTCTGTAGAAAACTTGGAACTATTCCAAAAGATAATCCTCTTGTTCAAGACCTTTAACAAATGCAAGCAACTTCAATCCATATTTTAGATCAAGTTTGTCCATTACCTGGCATAAACCTCTTTTAAAGCTTGAATAAAGTGATTGAAACCTTTGCACAAGGCACATGTTTTTATAATACCGAGCTGTCCAATTTCCTCTTTTTCTTCCCGATCCATGTTGTGTCTTGAATCCTTTTATTTGGGATTTTATATCTAATAAAGGAAATAGAGTTTGCTTTCCAGAACTCACAACTATCACATTTCACTTGCTCTATATAGGCAAGGCAAGGAGATAACAAATGCTCAAAAAACAACCCATGAATAGTAATGACAATAAATTATTTCAACATCCACATAGTTGCAACTGCCTTGCTCAATGATATAGTAATCCAAAGAAACATACAAATCACTTCCAACATACGTGAGATAAATATGTACACATCAAAACAACTCTGTGTGGAATTGGAACACTCAATTGGAGCTCCCTGCTCAAACTATAGGGTGAGTAGTAAGACAAAGGCTAGGAAGGCACCCTTTAGCAACACGATCAAACCATGCAGCCACAGGTGATCCAATCCTTGCTCCAATCCTTGCACCCAGCATTGTTAGCTCCCTTTTCAAGAAGTGTTGTTTGTTTAGGTATCAAAGGTACCCACACAGTAATAGGGACCTGGGAAGGTGCACTCAGGACTAATTAAACTAATGCAACCATTGCCAGAAATTCCTCATACGTAATAGAGAGAGTAACAAGTTGTTGATGTAGTTAACACCAAATAAGCATTCATTATAGTCTGTCACCTACTTTAGGGAACATGAGCAAGGACATATGGCTCTGATAAAATGAGATAAATTTATGTTCTCATAGCCATTCTCAATCTAAACCTGAACAAACCAAGGTGAATCTTAATAAAACTACTTCAATTGACACAAGGATGTGCAAATATTTAGTTGCATGACTTTGTGCTGATTAAATTGTTGCCAATTGACATGTTCAATAGCAGGTTAAGTTTCTAGTTTTTTATAATATCCCTAATTGATTCATATAAACAACATCAACAAGTAGGATGCATCACAACCTGTGCATTTTTCCATGAGTTCTCAGCAAGACAACCATAGAGAAGCAAAAAGACAATCCAAGTTGCCAAGTATTCGATGATGTATGTGCCCAGATATTCTCATCAATGATTGATTATAAGCTTGCAATTAATGGAATTATTGAGAATACTATGAAAAGGTTGTTGGATTCTCTCAAAAAGAGGGAGTTGACCTTGTTAAGGGTTTTGATTTAGTTGATAGAATTTTTAAGGTGTATGGGAAAGAAACCCATGTTTACACTTTGTTGAAGGCCTTATATTGGTTGTTTTTTTCACTACAACATTGGTCTTTCAAGATGGATGTGATTTGTGCATACTTTTAGCTTTGTGATTTTGATAGATTTGATCCAATTATCTTGGTCTTGTATGGATGTGTAATCATGTCTGTAAGATGTACTGAAAAAACCTTGATGTGGTGTTTGAAGATTTTGGCCCATGAAGATTATATGAAGGATATTGAAGTGTTGTAGGTTGCTAATAGTCCAATTTTATGTTCATTTAGATTCAAAACTGGTCAAGCCCCTAACAAAGGGGAGGATCAAGATGTAACTTGTGATAGTATATTATTTTGTTGGACACAATGAGAGTTCTTAATCATAAGGATCTACATTCCAACACAATGAAAAATTATGGTGAGTCGAGATGTGAATTTTGATGAGGATGTATCCTCCTATAGATCAAAGATATCATCTTCAATTATTGAAGGGAGTGAGAGGGTTGTTGTTCTAGATGTTGATTTAAAGGAAAAAGAAGAATCATATCTAGGTGTGAACAATGAGTGCATGAGAATGGACATGACCTCATCCTCTAATCCAATATGAAAGAAGTCGAGACAACTTACTCAAATATTGTAGGATGCATAAGAGCATGTAGGAGTACCCAAATATTCAATGAGGGCGAGTTTCCTCTTATGAGATTTGGTAACCATATTGCATCGGTGACTTCCATTTCTAAGCCTTCTAGTTGTTCTAAGGGGGTGAGGTGTAATTCCTTGATGGAGGAGAATGATTATTCCTAAGACTACAACATGTTCAAGTTTGCAAATGGTGGGTTTGGTTAATTTACAAAGGGAGTAGACAAGGTTCTATGAAAGCACTTTCCTTGTAAAGAGGAAGTGTTAGCTTTCAAGGTTACCTTGAAAGTGATTACACCATTTTTGGTACTACTTCATGTGATGTGGGGTGCATCGCGTATCAATTACCCTTGGTTGCACCATGATAGACATACACATTGTAGATAGAATCCACATGTATTTCCATGCCTTTAATTGATTCTAGTATGTGGTAGTCTTCCTTGGGAATTTAGAGACCCATGTAACTTCATGACTTATTCATGAGGTGTGCACATGGGGGTTTGTTGCTTTCTTGGGAGGAAAAATACACTCGGAGGAGAATATACCATCTTGGAGGAGTTCATTGAAAACTAGATAGCATGGGGAAACTTGGTTACTTACATGGATGCTTGTACTTTAAATTACGATACTTGGGTTGAGAAGTAATTGTGTAGGTGCGGTGGACCCAAACGCACATGTGGATTAGGAGGGAGCATTGCAGCATTGGAAACCTTTAGAGGAGTAGCATTGGACACAAATTGTGGATCACTCACCTCGGAACCCATATTTGTTGGTAATGCATGCCTTGTAGCTTAACATGTCAATTAGAGTTGAAGCACTTCACATGTGGGCCTAAGTTTATGCTTAATTGGCTAGGTTTCTTGTTGTGGACAAGTTCCAATTTGATATTGTTGTACTCATGTGTGCCTTTCATATTAATAAAGGAAGGATAGAGTCTTTTCATTAGTTCATTCATGTTAGTGATATGATCACTTCCTTGTGTCATATATTTGAGAGCTACAGAGAACTAGTTTCTTTGTGCTTCTTTTTCATTGTATTTTCTCTCTTTGCCTTGAGCACTAAGGTTCTGGAGAAGATTCAAGACAAGAATAAGGTTAGATTTTTCCCCAAATAAAACAAGGGAAGCTAGGGTTTGGGAGGAACCATAGAGGACCAAAGGGAGAAATTTATTTTGTAGCTCTTGCAAGGAAGAAAACAAAGGTTGTGTGGCATTTGGAAACCCTACTAATAGGAGTGCTTGATGTGGAGAAGATAGTGGGAGACTATCTTGTTTCTCTTGAGAACTTGTCTGATATAAGTGTAGGTACCGAGGAAGACTTGTAAATGTGTATTCCATATTCTTTTGGATCTTTGTTGGAGCAACCATCCTTGGTTGGGATTGATCCCTAGATAAACGTAGTTTGTGGCTATAAAAATTTATATTATTTTGTTTGTATGTACTTGCTTATCTGAATTGCAACTTATGTTTTCATTATCATTTAATACTTTATAGTGTTCATTATATTTGACATAACATTAAGAAGACTTGTCAAGTGATTTTACATACACATAGAATCTAATTGGGAATATTTATCATTGTAATAAATATTCTATAAAAAATTATTTTTCAGATTTGTTTTATGATGGAAAGCGTGCCCTAAAGGCTTGCAACATTGCTATGTTGAAGTGCATTTGTTCTGTGTTCATTTTCTTAGTTTCCTTGTGTATTTGGTTGAAAATAAGTTTAATATATGTTTCTATAATTCATATTTCAGATTCATCCCTAAGATTGAAGTTCCAAAAGAAATTGATTAAAGAAACCTCAAGGTTGAGGTCAAATTTATGAATTTGCATTAATTTCCCTATAGAAATTTTCAATGCAAATATTTTGATGTAGCTAGGAACATAGATGAAAAGTGTTGGAAGCTTCATCCAATGATGTTCCTAAAGTGGTACAATTCCAATAAAGGATCAAGAGATAAAAGACAACTTTGATGTGGACCAAAACCTTGTCTGTGTTACATAACAAGTGCTAAGGGCAGGTGGAAATGAGTTGTTAATGAACTAATATGACAGACTGTGGGAAATGCCACGTGTATCTATGGTTGTTAAGTGGAAGCTTTGATAGTATGAATGGCTATGGGATTTATTGTACCTCTACTAAAATAAAAAATGGCCATAAATTTGATGATTGAAAGAGATGGTGAATTATAGCTCTAAAATCTTGGTAAAAGAGGACTAGGGATGAGACCTATCACTATATCATGTCTTTTCATTATTGTTTTTGGGAAATATTTTCTAAAATTGTCAATGATATATGCTGGTTTAGTGCATGAAGCTTAGAGAGAAATTCCTGTGTTTTTATGATATTCTGGATTGAGTTACTCTATTGTCTTTTCTGGAGTTATGGCAGCAAATTAGAAATGTTAGTCTCAATATGTTTGTTTTATGAAATCATACTTCCATGCTTAATTGGTGTATTTTCAGTTTTCTAAACCAGTGTGATTGTGAGGAATTTATTTTCTTACAAAGCTATTCTCGTTGAAACCATGATTGCTGGTAGAGTTGGGAATATAACCTACTTAGAAAAAGGCAAACTCTGTTTATGGCAATTGTGAAGACATTTAGTAGGTGAATTGATGCAGAATCAGTTTGCTGTTGGAATTTCTGTTAACGAGTAAATTTCTGTTTGTGAATAATGAAAACAAGTATTAGAGTTGTTAACCGCTATTTGTGACTCAAACAAAATATAGATGTATATTGTTGTAGATTGAGATTAGTATATTACTGATACATGAGGTATGTATTGACCATGAAATGCAAAATTCATGCCCAAGTTTCACTACATGTTTGAATAAACAACCACTAGGATTATATTGATGGCATTAGCTTCTTTTGATGGCATTATAACTCAACGAAATCTCTTCTCCCTCTTGGTTGTGTGATTTCTGCTTATACCACGAATTTAATTGATGGGTATTGACTATGTTAATTTGATATGTAATTTGCCTTGTCTTAACTAACTGAAAAGTTAAGCTCATCAATGGATGTTAGCAAGCCACCATACTAAAATGATGGAGACCTCACCAGAGGATGGCATCTCCAACTATGTCATCCTCTACTTGTCTATGGGGGTTGCTATCTCATTGGGCACTATTTTGTATAAGCTGTGGCAGTCTATAACATGCTCAAATAGAGCCAGGGAACTCACTCCACATGAGCAGAATCCTTTAATGGCAGAATTTGTTTGTGTTGATTTTTTCTGGGTTGTTGGCCTATTGTTTGATAGAAAGCTTAACCATATATATCCCAATTTTTTTTTCTTAAATATGCAACTTGCAAGTTGAAATTGGATTTCCAGCTAAGGTATTGGACAACATGCTAAGGGTTTGGATTTAGATTTCTTCCTTTTCAAAATCTCTGTGGTGATTGTCGGCAATGGAGTACAACTCTATAAATGGAAAACACAGTAATGAAGCTTCTATGGGCATGTATTTTCAAATTTAAGTTTTAACTTGGAAAATCGCTTTGATGATGGTAAATTGCTGTTCTTGTGGGCATTACTTTCGAATTTTAATTTCTCTTTGCAAATTGATTTGGGGATGAGTTTAAGTGACCATTTATTGCATCACTAAAGTTGGCTTCTATTTGTTTGCAAATGCATTTACTGTGTCTGCTATTGAGATTTTCCCTGGAAGTACCTTTTGGACCTTCTCTGTAGAAGAATGATCATCATTCTTGTTTGTGATGGTTGAAAAAGTTCCACTATTCAAGAGTTGATGCTTTGGGAGTTGGTTGTTGCAACATATTTAAAGATTTGTTCTTCAATATTACGCTGACTTCCTTTATATACAGAAATGCAGGTTTCTCTGTTCACAATTGGTGGTAAACCTATATATATAATACAATGGTTTTGTTTATATATATAGTAGTTTCTTCATTTTATAAGTTCTACAAACAAAAAGAACAATGAAAAACTCATCTTTTAAACCCTTAAAAAAAACTTTTCTGTATGGGAGGAAGATTTTATCCAATTAGAAGTCGACACGTCTTCCATGTATGTGCCACATCTTGGTCCACATATTTTCCATATATCATCCACGTATCTACCACGACTTAGTCCATCTCATACTTTTGTACAGCCATGTGATCCTTTCGTACTGCCACGTATTGCCACGTCTTGTCTTCGTCCACTGTTGAGCCGCCATGCGTACCAAAAGATAGGGGGCCTAACAGGTCATCCCGGGCTCCAAGCTGGTGATATTCTCGTGGAGTCCAAACACCCAGATCCCCCACCATATCTTTGCACTACGCGTTGACAAACATATAATATGTTGGCGTATATAGAGACATAAAAACTCTTTTGCGTAACCAATGTGGGATACTTCTCATCACAAAACTTAATCTCCACCATTGATTTTTTATCTAACGACTGCTCACTCTCGATCTGTAAAAACCCTCTATGTTTATTTTCTGCATTTATTTTTATCATTTTAATCTATGCATTTTGATTTGGAATGTCAATCTCAATGGATTTTTGGCATGAAGATGGATCGCCTATTTTGACCTGAAATCACACTAGATATTTCGCTATTATCTGATGTATTTGGTAGTGGTATCGTGAGACTCTCCAACATTTCTACAAAGGTAGCTTGCATATAATGCAAAAGACCCTGCACCCACATTTACACCTGGCCATAGAGGATCTTCAATCGATAATGGAGCTGGGCTCTTCAAACGAAGTTCATCCACAATGAAAGGACTCATTTGGTGAAAACAGTTTGCACTACTTCCATATTTTAAAATGATACCAACATACTCTTACAGGATCTTGCTTAAACTATAAGCCTGGGTGAAATACCATAGTCTCTACTCATAAAGTTTGAAGTAGTGCCATCCTTCATTTATAAGGCCTGCATATTTATTTTCTGCTATGAACATAAAGTCACCTCTCATTCATGGCTCTTTTTGCTATTCTTATCTAGTTTCCATCAATGACAACATGCTCTGCCATATTGCCAACAGGGATCTCACTATAATGATTTTAGTCTTCAAGAGTGAAACTAAGTTTCACATATTTAATGCTTTTCAGCGCTATTGACAGTATCCATAAATATGTAGCAGAGATGGACATGGCAACAAAAAAGAAGAGTTTTGGTATTTGTATGGCATGCATCTATAACAATAGGTTCTAACTTCTATCACCTTTGTATGTTCCCTTGAATGCTATGGATGATATAGATTTTGACTGATATTTGAACTTTGAAGTGGTAAGCATGTATTCTGCAGCCATAGTATGTTGCTAGAAGAAGAGATCTACAATTTTGGAGAGAACTTGGAAACATGTATTTGCCACATGAAATCCTATAAAAATGAGTTTTTTTCTTCTGATATTAGGCATGCAGAACCTAGTTGGGGTGGAGCTAGGATGCCATTCTTGAAACCATGAGTTGAATATCAAAACTACTTTGTGCATGAAGTACTTTTGAGTTGAGCTAGAGTCTGTGGTTGCAATCATGAACTATTATTTAGTAGCACTTATCTTGGTTATAAGAAAGAAAAAATGGTTTAAGCCATTAGCTAGGAATTATGTATAGTGCTAGATCTTGGTGTCATGACTAAACTTGGTGTGATTCTGAGAGGCTTTTGATCTGTATAGGATGAGATCCATCCTTACCCCTTTGGGACATGTCCTCTACATTTTTCTATGATGGGGGGCATGGGAGGAAGCATTCCCATTTCAATGGGGACACTCGCATAAAACATGGAATATTCCCATGTCCTGGGTATCCCTTTGCTGCCTTGGGGAAAGTCATTATTTTGTCAAGAAAATAGGGGAACTGCTGGGTATCATGTGCCCAAAACTATCATAAATTCCAACTCCATTAACTGTTGTCATCCTTGGGAGATGTGTTATTTTGTTTTTATCTATTGTTTGTCTCTTCTTATAAAATCGTCATAAGACTGTTAAAAGTTAGAACTTATTCATTTCTTGATTTTTTTATATAAAACATTTTACTGTCACAGTCTAGCCAAAATACAAGTGATATAAACTTTTCCAGACATATAATATATCAAACCAAACTCTTTCTTGATGTTAACCTTCTATTTTTGTTGCTTCGAGCAGGTATGCCTTTTTCTTTCCAAGTTTATCAACTAACTATTTACAATCACAATAGAACTTTTGTTTTGAGCAATTTTGAATTATTGTCTCCACATGGGTTATGCAGTAATCCTAGTGATGGTCTTGGGTTGACTAGCATTCATGTAGAAAGGGTGGCATTGGCTGTGAATTGTATTCTTATGGCCCTCACATGATTATGGATTTAAGGGTAATTTGGGATTTGTCATGTTTCTGTAGGGTTAGTTTTCTTCAAAATGAATGGTTTAACATATCGAAAATGGAAAACTGAAGAGCTTGATTAGGAATTTCAGGGAGTAATGAGACCATTCTTGTCCCTTTTTTTGTTAATATTCAGACTAGTTAATATTTAGACTAGAAGAAGACTGACTGATGGAGTTTTGGTTCAGCAGTGGAGTTGGAAACTTTCAAGGACACCCACTAAGGTACAATTCCTCGAAAGTAAAAGAATATGAATAAGTGATTGGGGCTAGGTGCTTGTTCGAATAGTTTGATGGCTTACCCATCTATTTCTGTGAAGAGGTCATTTGTAATACTAATTATATTCTTTGAGATTGAAGAAAGCACTTTAAAAATTAAGTAGAAATTATGAACTTATTCGCTAAGTTTTCAAGCATGATTTGGAATTGTTTTGATTGTTGGTAGCATATTGAAGGACTCCTTGAAGACTTTCTTGATCTGTGAAACAACATTCTTGGGGATAACCTGTGTGCTAATTAAGTGCAGTTGTTAGTTCTTCTCAAAAGCAGGCATAGTCGAAGGATTTTGTTTGGTGCACCTTGTAAATTCAAATCAGTCAAAAAATGTTGGAGTCATTTACCCAACATGCACACTTATTTGGTTAATTATGGCCTATTTACCCACTATCCTAAGTTTATTTGACTTACTTGGCATTAGATGAGCAATCTATGACATCAACATGAGCACACCCACGCCCTCCTTTAGTCAAGGAGGCCAACTAAGCCTTCTCCTTCATTTGGGGAGGATAACTAAGCTTCCTCCTTCAAACCGTGCAATTCTAGGTTGACCTAAGTGTCATAAGTGCACCTAATTGCTAACCGATTGTTGTTTCACCTAAAAATTAGTTAAGTTGAGTTGTAAAGGCACCTCCATCTATTATTTTCCTATTTTTGGTTAATATTTATGAGCTGGAGACAACTAGGGTGGCTCCAACCACTTCTGATGACAAGTGGCACTTCAGTTAAATCCATCGGAGCTACTTGGAGTTATGGATGTGCCACCTCCTTGAGCTGGACATGCAGTTACATGTAATGAGTCACAATCAATTAGACTCAGTCAACTATTGCACTCTGATTCAGTTAGAACTTGTGGCTACTCATTAGTTTTTCATGTGTCAGTTATGAATGTTGGTGGTTATTGCTTTAAACTTTTCACTTTTAAGTGCTTGATTGAATGGTTAAAGCTAAAACAAAATTTTAACTTAGTGGGAGATTGTAAGGGTACACTAGCTATGATTTTCACTGCTTAATTTTGCATATAAGCTGTCCTAAAATGGTGTTGGTTTATAAATCATTTTGGCTAGTTAGGAGTTCTATAACTCTACAAAGGTTTTCATTTGCAGTAATGCATGTTGTTTTTATTTACTGTTCATATTTTTTATTGATTATATGGGTGCATTATTATTAAGGTTTTTTGGAAGTAGGTTCTTGGATGATGCATGGACTATCATAGATATGGATTCTTTTGGCATGTTATATATGATTGGGTGCTAAATTCGTTTAAATTTAAACTATGTTTGGATTATGGTTTTATTGCATATACGAGGATTGAAAACATGAAACCCTAATAGGAAAACATGAGGCTCAAAACCTGACTGACTGAGACTTCAGATATATAATGGCATGATGTATAATACTATAAGTTTAGTGTCCAATATATAAACCTATTTTCCATTCTATCTTTGTTGGAATAATCATAATGTGATACTTATTATGAGCTAAACATGTTATAAGCATTATGCTCATTGACAAATCTTGTTTTTCACAGATGTTGTTGTGGGGCTTCCATGAGTGTTTTGCTTATGATGATACAATGAAGTACATATTGATGATGTCACTAGTATATGACTGGAATGTGCAAATTCCCATGGGTAAAATACTGGATGTTAACTTCATTGACTGCTTATGCATGCTTACTTATGAAGAAATTCTTGTGGATTCCCCTGCATAATACTCTGTAGCTAGATCCTAATCCCATTAAAAAAATGTCTTATAGTTGATAAGGATTGAATATATTGAAAACCAATAATGGTGGAGTCTCCTTAGAATGGAGGTGTTGGTCAATGTGTTGTGTTTTTTTTCCTTACTATATTGCTTTACATGGGTGTATAGTGAATATTTGAGAATGAAAAGGTATCAATTGTGTTTAGTATTTTAAGTATCTATTTTCATTCATCGTGTTAGTGATTGCTTAGGCATAATCACTTATGCAGTGATGTGTGTGGATTTCAATGCAAAACACCCCGTATTAATATCTTAATCCCTTCATAAAACTGATGGCTTATAGTTGATAAGGAGTGGAGACCTTGAAAACCTGGGCTCTCATTAGACTGAAGTGGTCAGTTGATGTGCCATGCTGCTCTTCTATACATATATTATCAACCATGGGGCGCTTTCTTTACTTGAGTACATAACTCATATTGGAGGGTGAAAAATTAGCAAGTGTGTTTAGCCTCTACGGTGTGAGGAAGTGGTCTTATTTCATGAGCTGGTGCATTTGCAATGATACTTAAAACTATTGGCACTGCACATAAGTGGGTGAATTTTTGCTCAGTAATGGCATCAAATATGTCTTTTCCATTTACACTTTTACAACAAATACTAGTGCCACCTTGTGCAACCATGCCCCATGGAAATCCCCAACCATTACACTGAAACATGGGTGTTGTCCATAAGTAAACATGCTTAGACTTCATTTCCCATGCTAAAATAATACCAATTATTATGAGATAGGAACCTCTATGAATGTACACAACACCTTTAGGACTGAACATGGTTCATGATGTGTAGCTTAATGAGATAACTTCCCATTCATGTTTAGGCCAGCGAGTCTCAAAATTTGGATCTCCACTTATCAAAAGCTTTTCATAATCAAGATCTTTGTGATCTTCATTCAAAGAATATTCTCTAGATTTGTCCAGTTCATGGATCACAATAATTAATGGCAATTCCTATGTCACTTGAGAAAGGTTCCTGACTGTTTCCATTGTAACTTCCAAGAATTGGTAATCCACAAACACCACCTTGGCTTCTGAATGCTTCAAAATGAGAGACATTGTGTGTACATCATGTCTAATATTTAGAGTGTTGAGAACTGCCCCTGCCATTGGTACTCCAAAGTGCATTCATATGTGGTTGGTACATTCAAGGCCACTACAACAACATGTCATATGTATGGATTGTTCAAACTTTAAATTCTCTAACAATTTATACAATTTTAGTTAAATGAAATTTTGATGATTTTAAGGTATATAGGAAAAATCATTCACTAAGAAACATATTGTAAAGAGAAAGGTTACAGGATCGATTTCTAAAAATTTATATTTTCCAAACTTTAGGAATAACCAAACTTGACTCCTATGATCACTATGTTAGTTGCTCCTATGATCACTATTCACTCAGCAGTACTTTTTTTGTTTTCCTTTTTAGGGAGGCTAAATTATAGAATGTATTCTAACAATTTTTACTTGGGGAACAAGGTCTACCACCAATTTCCTTGGACATTTGTAACATTGGTAGAGAAAAGGAAGGGCTTGGGCTGACTAGTATTCATGCAGAAAGGATTGCATTGGCTATGAAGTGGATTGTTATGGCCCTCACATGATTATGGATTTAAGGGTAATTTGGGATTTGTGATGTTTCTGTAGGGTTAGTTTTCTTCAAAATGAATGGTTTAACATATCGAAAAACAATTTGGAAAACTGAAGAACTTAATTAGGAATTTCAGGGAATAATAAGACCATTCTTGTCCATTTTTTCGTTAATATTCAAACTAGAATAAGACTCACTACTGGAGTTGTGGTTCAACAGTGGAGGTGGCAACTTGCAAGGACACCCACTGAGGTACAATTCCTCGAAAGTAAAAGCATATGAATAAGTGATTGGGACTAGGTGCTCGTTCTAGAATATTTTGATGGTTCACCCATCGAGTTCTGTGAAGAGGTCATTTGTAATAATAATTATATTCTTTGAGATTAAAGGAAGCACTTTAAAAATTAAGTAGAAATTATGAACTTATTCACTAATTTTTCTAGCATGATTTGGAACTGTTTTTATTGTTGGTATCATATTGAAGGACTCTTTGAAGACTTCCTTGATTAGTGAAACAACATTCTTGAGGATAAACTGTGTGCTAATTAAGGGCAATTGTTCGTTCTTCTCAAATGTAGGCAGAGTTGAAGGATTTTGTTTGGTGCACCTTTTAAAGTCAAATCAGTCAGAAACTTGGTAATGTGAATAAACCATACTGTTGTGGCATGCCTTAGTTTATTGAACAACAATGCAATAGTTGATGGGAGAGTTGATTCATTAATTGCAGTGAAGATATCATTTTGGATAGACTGGAGACAGAATTGAAGGTATTTCTATTCGAATTTGGATTTACATGAGAAAGATGATGAGGTGATCCTCATGGGGAGAGTAATTTATAATGGGATCTACAAAAAATATCTAAATTTAAATTTGAACAGAAGAAGGTCAATGGCAGGCTTGAGTATTACTAAAATACTACTCAAGGACAGACTTGAATGACTAAATTTTACTTGCAAGAGAACCATGTTCTGAAGCCTAATACTATTAAAATTATTGAGTCTTATTTTGGTATAGGTGTTCCATGTACCTTTGTTGGTCAGTGGTGATAAATGTATGTGAATTTGAGGTTGTGTTTTAGGTAAAAATAGATTCTACATTGTACATTTTTGTTGTAACATTGATGATTTGAGCTACATTACCTTCATGCAACTTACTTTAAGCTTGATGGTTTGATATTTATCTCTTACATTGTCTCTTTCTTGTATGTGACAGGAAATGATGCTAGAATTTGAGAAAGGTAGGCCTAGGAGCTATCTCTTCACATAGATAGTTTCCTAACATTAAATGATAAATAACTAATTTGACAACACTTTCGCTAAGCAAGAATGGACTCATTCAAGTACATGAAACCATCTTGGTGTTTAGCACGAATATCTTGACAAATTTTATGGTTTGTTTATTGCTTTTGTTTGAAGCATTTTGTCAATTTTTGAAGTTTGTGTGTATTTTGGTTAAATATTGTGTTAAGTCCTTTGAATTCTTCTAGTTCTCATTCGATGCTTGATTTAACCCTTTGTTGTATCTTGAATCAAGGTTGGTTTTAGGGTTTTAGAATAGATTCTTTTATTAAATTTTAGTTGCATGAACTAATTGTCTTCAGTTTTTCGATTCTTTTACGCTAATTGTATATTTTCTTTGTAAATACTTATCGTTATTCAAAAAAATAAATGAGCTCTACATAGATAAGTGAAGAGAAAAATGGTCTATACACTAGGTTCCTATGTGTCGATCGTAGGATACCTATTGGCACAAGACCAACATTCATCTAATGCAATAATCAATTGGCATAATTACAATGCATTATTGTATTAGCCTCCATGACCATAATTGGCTAGTGGAGGCCAAGATCGAGCATAATGTATGATTCTATGAGTTTATCAGTTTGTCAATATTTAGGTCCCCACATGTTCATTGGACCATTAAAAGATGAGATAACAAGTGAAGTCCTCACTTGCCCTTAATCTAGTCCATGCAGTTGTGTTTCACTAACACCTTCCAGTTGTGACTTGTGAGTCTACATGTTCTGTTGTTGATGATGTGATTCATGTTATTTGACTAATGTTGTTGTTCCTATATTTTGACAATATTCTATAAATCAGTGAAAGATTCGCCAGTTTTTACAATTTTTTATAATGAAGTTAAATATTCGCCAAGATTTTACAATATCTTATAACTTAGTGAAAGCTTTGCCAAGATTTACAACATTATATAATAAAATGAAATATTCGTTGGGATTTTACAACATTATGTAATAAAATGAAAGATTCACCAAATTTTTTATATATACATATTATATTATTGACAAAATCACCTTCAATTTTTCTTATATATCGGAGAGATTCGCTCATTTTTTATACATATAAATATAGGGGGGGTTATTAAAATCATCCCTGGATTAAGGCTAGGTAATATTGGTACTTACACAAAAGTTAGGGAGCATATGCATGGAGAAAAGATGATGTTTGTTATAGTCAACATGCAGGGTGCCTTTACGTGCCATGATTACAATTATTTATGTGCCACTATGATAAATCAATATCCAAAAGTACTATCACATGAATCATGATCATTGACATTGAAATTGATATATCTGACATTATGTCATACGTTTTCCGAACACAATTCCTATCTCTAAACCTAGTGCAATTCCTAGCACGGTTCCTTTCGAAATTTCTAGCATTATTCCAAGCGTTATACCTGGATCTATACTTGGCACTGTGTTGGATGTTTTCTAAGCACAATTCCTGGCTCTATACTTGGCACTATGTTGGATGTTTTTTCTACTGAAATTCATGGCACAATTCCTGTCGCTAACCCTGGATTAATATATGGTGCTATGCTATTCAATACATTTTTTTGGAGGCTATTCTTAGCGTTATATGGGATGTTTTTTTGGACGCTAATTGGGACATTAACTTGGATGCTAATTGAGATGCTAGTTGTGATGCTAATTGGGATGTTAATTGGGATGATAATTAGCATCCCAAATAGCGTCAACTTTTAAAAATGGGCGCTGATTGGGACACTAATTTGGACGCTAGATTTGGGACGCTAAATGGGACGTTATTTGGGACGCTAATTGGGATGCTAATTAGCTTCCAAAATAGTGCCACCATTTAAAAATGAATGCAAATAACGCCATTAAAAGTGCCATCCTGTGGAAAATCATCCACATTGTCCGAAAAATGATGAAAAATACACTAAAAGTTATAGTGGACACTAAAAAGGAAGTTAAAAGAAATGCTAATAATAGGGTTTTGTTGTAGTGTGACATCTACTTAATCTCCTTCAACTTTGTAATACACTGTGACTTAAATTTGGGTTTCTTAAATTCATCTATTAACCCAGTTCAAATATGATCTAATGAATTATTAGGGTTTCCCTCAAGAACTACATAAAACTTCATTAACCAATCAAGAGCGTGATCCCTAAAGGTTGTGATTACTGGTCCCTTTGTATTGCCTCATCATGGACTTGTCACCTCTTCCTCATGTTAAAGAAATATGTCGATATTCAACATCCTAGTCGCAAGACTCTTTATCGAGTTGTGGCACCAAATCGTAGTCACCTCTACAAGTGTCATTGCAACTCTCTCTCCATGTCATAGTTCTTCTCCTATTAACCGACCGAATATTATCCCACTCCTTAGGTGGCCACCCTCTTCATCAAACACACTACCTGCTTAGAACCTCTCAGCTTACTCTACCCATATTTTCCAAATCTTCTTCACATCATTACACTTGTCCTACGTGCACAAAGATTCACTCTTTAGACTCCATCCGTAAGATTCCCTTTTCACATACTAGCATTTTAGTCTACAATTTTAAGGACTTCAAGTATATGCCTCTGGGACCTTGAAAAAATTATCTCTCATATTCACTAGATGACTTATTAGTATTCACAACGATATCAATTATATACCCTTCTAAAATACAATAAACCCAATAGTCAAAATCCCTATAAATGGTATTACTAACACTTCCCAATCGCCAGATCAGTTGAGGAGTCCAACCCCTAGGTTGTCCTCCTTGAAAATTTTTCTTTTGAAGTGCTAGTATTTCCAATTGTTCATACAATATAATAGATAATTCACTAAATAAAGTCACATGGATATCTGAATAAACATACATTCTTAACCATTCCCCTGGAGTCAGGCGCGATCCCTTACTTTCTTCTCATGCGAAATCTCTATCCTTTCTGGTCTACCCAATCTCTAAATCTCTGACTTTGTCGGATTCCAAAACATATCCCCTTCACAATGATCCCAATCTCGTAAATGGAAACATTTGTTGGATCATTTTGACTAAACTAGATCCAACCTTCCAACTTGACCAAAAAAACCCAACGTACCGGCCCTAGAGGGTGTAACCCCATCAACAACACCTGTGACACAAGTGAAGTCTCACCCAAGAGACCTATAGGGAGTGTAGGAAGAAGATTTCCACAGTGGTAAAGGGGATATTTTCATACCAATAAATGGCAGAAAAACCAATAGTACTGACAGATAAACCATCACCATCAACATACAACTAAGACAACAACATATTGCAACTCATTACAATCTTAATTATGTTCACTAACTCATTAAATCATTGACATTTAATTCACTTATGAAGAAGAATAAATATTATCATCCGTCACAACAAAACATAAAACATCACACAAAATTAACAGACACCATTCGACATAGGAAAATTAACGTGTAAGCCCATACAAGAGAAAACCAGAAAAGCACTCTTCATTTGGCATGAGTCGTGTCTCGAACGCTTTGGGATATGCAAAAATCCTGCAGACATCTTCCCATCAACCCCATTACATTACATCTACACCCACAGCTTGTGGGTCGACTTTACATTACATTCATGACTCTTATTCACATTTCTCAGTACAATATATATTACATAATTACCAATACTTTACCTCGACTACCTCTATCTTATATTCTGAACCCCCATAATACCAACCCTTTACATTTTTATAGGCTCTAAGGGATGGTTTTACATATCGCACCCAATACCCATAAGTGGAAAACCCCTGTAACTAACTCATTGCATACATGTATTATTTCCCCAAAAAACTGCCCAAAATTTTGAAGCTGACTGTTTCCACACCCACTTCGTCGCATCTCTATTCACACTTCAAGCGTGTTCCAAAAACTTAGAAACCAAAACTTTATCAACTTACCTAGGGCCAACATAGGTATAAAGTTTTTCTTCTTAACAATCACTGCCCACAATTACTTATTATGTTTTGTAATTACTAAAATAATTTTACTCATCAATTTTATTTGTTTGAAGATTTTCCAAACTGAATATATGTATATCTTTGTTGTTTCAATTGAGTACATCCTTAAATACATCATGAAACTTGTTTACACAATTGATAGATTATAGAACAAATGTTGTTCTATATTTCAACATTACAAAAGTGGTTCCTTGGCATGCTTTCCCAAGAACATCAAGCAAGATGATTTTGTTCGTAATAATATAAATCATCATGGATCTAATTTTTTTACACCATTGCATGATCTAGACAAAAGAAGAAATAACCATTGTCTCCAACTATATAATCAATGGATTAGTTTGGTTGAGCACATCAGTTGACAAAAATATTGGCACAGAGACCTTGATTCAATACTGCAATCAAATCAAGGATGAGAGATCAAGGAGGGATTCAATTTATCAATATTTCAAAGTTCATGATATTGATCTTGATAGTTTTGAGGGACTCAGTGAAAAGAATGTCATTGAAATATATATCGCTCCAAATAATTTCTAAACACTATGTAGTATTTTAGGAGGATAAGCAATCAAAATATCCTTGGAACAAGAGAAGGAAAGATGAAGAGGATTATGATACCAAATTACCCAAGGATGCTAAGAACATGTTTAGCTTATATATCAAGATAGAGGATATTGGTACATCCATTGTGTAATAGACCAAACAATTATTAAATTGTTAGAGACTTTGATTATTATTATATTTGTGTATTTTATTTTGACAAATAAAATCAAAATAAATGTAATGGAATTATTATTATTATTATTAATTAAATAGATGAGAGAAATTAGAACTGAAGTAGTCATTAAAAGAGTTTTTACTGACCCACAAGAGGAAATGACATATGGAAAAAGTTGCTGAGTAAAAAACCGAAGTGATGCAAGAGGCATCTCCCCAAAAATCAGGTCGAGACTTCTTATAGAGCATTAATGAGCAGGTGGCTCATAAATGACCAAGTATTAGGAAAAATACTAAAAGCATTGTTGTCATTGAATAAGCAGAAGGATTGCAATGGAGGGGAAATAATTTGTTTACGCAAAGAGATTGTGCATTGATCGAAATTTTCCATTGTGGCTGAACAAATGGGCTTGGGGGTTTTGGAGCAAGTAAATTTGAATGCTTTGGGAGTTGGTTGGGAGGAATGGCATCTTCAGTTTCATATTCCCATCAGTGGTAATAGGTTCCTTTCTAATTAATCTGGCTCATAAGTCTTATATATATATATATATATATATGTTTCGTATTCCCATCAGTGGTAATAGGTTCCTTCCTAATTAATATGGCTCATAAGTCTTATCTATCTATCTATCTATCTATCTATCTATCTATCTATCTATCTATCTATATATATATATATATATATATATGTATGTATGTATGTATGTATGTATGTATGTATGTATGTATGTATGTATGTATGTATGTATGTATACATACACTGAAGCTATATATTATTAACTTTATTGAAATCCTGAAACTGTTGATACGATGAAGTGATCATTAAATTCTTATATTACTGTTTTTATTTTCTTCACTTAAAATATTCTTTTATAGATTAGTTAGTTAATAGAGATGTCATTTTCTTCTTTTATACGTTGAATAATTTCATTTTAGGCAAACCCTATTATATATATATATTAACTTAAAACATCTATAAACAAAAATCACGGAAACTTAGTTATTGCGGCATGTATAAAACATTAGGGCCGAGAGGTTTCACATAGAGATCTTATTTTTTTAAGAAAAAAGAGCAAACACATATGCTATTACAAGTCTTTGTTTCATTTTTTTTATATTTATCAAAGAAAAAATAGATATGAACAATAATCTAACTTAAAGTTCAAAAGAATGCAGTACAACAAACTAAGATTTGAAACAAGAGTTCAATTAAGTGAATATTTTAGTTTTTACAATACATGGAACCGGCTTCTTGCTAAGAAAATATTTCATCAAAGTCATAACCAAAATGTAATATATAAATAAGCACCTTACAATCAAAATCAAGATGGTTGAGTGTCAATCTTTCAAATTAAATGTAAAAATACCCTACAGTCTCCTTTTCTAAAACCACTATGGATTTTTTCCAGTTGCAAAGCATTTACTAGAGCCAACATTATTTTCTAACTTATCTTAAATTTGTAAAGAGGGGAGAAGCCCTTTTCTCCAAACGTCGAGCAGGGTAAACCTAGGATCTTTTCCAACCGGTTTTTAATAAAAGAATGGAGCAAGGCTTATTTCTGTAGAATAGATCCATCATTCAAATGAAGGAGGCACGTCATATTTGGTACATGCACACATGCCTACAAATGTTAGTTTTCTCAAAGGTAGTTTAAACACAACTTTTAGACCAAAAGGTATAGAATATTGTTTCTTTTTATTCACCTTGAAATAAAGTAATGGATTACTTAGGAGGAAGTAGACCCTATCGCTTCTCATACATGGCCCCTTTTGCTACCTTTCAACCTCATTTTAGAAGTTTAAAAACTATTATGGTAAACAATCAACTAATCCCATCACTTGACTCTACAAAATGAAGCATTCCTTCGGTAAATTGGAGAAGAATTTTTAAACCCTAAACCCTGTGTTTTTAAAACATAATTCTTACCTTTGAAATTAAGTTGTGTCTGTAATGTCGAGTCTAGATCCTACTCTCAATTCATCCAATCGATGGAGTAACTATCTCCTTGGTCCTCTTTGCCTCACCTATCGTAGAGAGCAATATTTTTTTTAAAGATTGAAATCAAATTAAATTTTGATAAACGCATACTTGGTAGAGAGTTTTACCTTTAGCGAAATGCTCAGAAAGACAAGGGTTCTCATCCTCCAAGCTCTCCATTCTTTTTCAATGCCCTACACAAACCAAAAATATGAGATTTAATTTTTCTTTCGTTCCTGCGGAAATTCAAATAGAAAAGAGTTTTAAAACTTAAACAAACTCATTACCTCTTCTTTTTTCTACCCTCATTGTCTTAGGAAGCTCCTCCATCAACAACTGACTGAAATAACACCATGAGCCTATTGCCTTACCACACAAGAAAACAGAGATATCTAAGACTACGCAAAATAAGGAACTCGACCAAAATGGCTGATAAAACACTAATAGCACATGGTGCGTTGTTTATTAACCAAACATATTCTAGGAGCCATGCATGGAGGAAAGTTAAAAGGGAACAAATCACAACGATGCAGCAAGGAGGTTGAGAACAAAACCTTCAAGCAACCACCACAGTAAACAAAGAAAAAAAATTCCACGCCCGATTAACTACACAAATCTTGACATAAAAACCCTAAGATTTCTTTCAAGAATGTGGATCACGAGGAGTACATATGTAGGGCCGTATCCACCTTCTCTTCTAGGAAAAACGTTAAATCCTTCCTTCAACATTAAATTTTCCTGGTTGTGCTATCAACTCACAAGCTGTGGCTACAGACAACATAAAAGTTCAATTAAAAAACCCTCTTAACTTTCTAAGCTATCATCCATTCGCATGAAGCCTCTTAAACCCTTGTAAATCCCGTAATCACATACTTACCTTGCATAATGGGTTTAACATAGGTTATGCATTTAATGTTATGTTGCATCACATATAAGAGCTTTCTAGGTATGTACGCCACTTTAATAATCACTTCACCTTATAGAAGTAGGGTAAACAACAAAATAAAGCCATATAATTATTTCCTTAACACATTTTCAAATCTAGATACATATGTCTAGTTTATTCATGGCGTAGGACTCGGGTCCAAGAATTAGGATTTAATCCTAGTTAAATATAAAGAAACACATTTTAACATTAATATACTGTCCCCAAAATTTGGAAAAAAAAAATTATTAGGTTAGTCAAATACTACCTATGTTGCCGTGGATGCGGGTGATGAGTCACATGGTATGGACGATAGATGCAGTGATGACGGTTTAACAGGTGTTGGAACCTTAATAAATGAGCCAAGGAATCAAGGGTAGGATGAATCATCAAGCATGACACGTACACCGCAGTCCCAAGATGAGATGGGTGAAAGCATGGTAACCTCCTCGCATGGGAGGATGGTGCGCTTCGCACATTTTAATAGAATTTACCAGGAGCAATGAACAAGGTTAATTGCAAAGATATGCAGACCTATATGTGAAGGAAGGATTCCAAAATGACAGGAAAATCTAGAAGGATGATTGTAGGGACGTTCTCACACACCTGGGTTTGCATTGCCAAGCGATCTTGTTGGGTGCCATCGCACTACTTAACAAGAGAGCAGAGGGACTTAATTTCCACAGAAATTGTTGATAGAGTCTGGGCCAGCACTCAGAGAGAGGCAGGCACTCGGAGAAGCACTCGCACCTTCGCAAACTGTGCAGAAGATAGAGGAAGCGAAAGCGCCTTCCTCGCAGGGAAATGGCAGACCCGACATTAGGGGATGAAGATAAGTGGGAGTGTTTATCCAAAAAGGAGACACCTGAACACATTCTCCAATCTATTGCGGTTATGGAGGAAGAAATCTACGGTGAATTCAAAGTGCGGCTAGGAGAGGGTGTGGTTATGTCTCACTACTGGCGCCTTAAAATCATTCTGTCCTGCTCCATGGATGAGAGGGAAATCTATGCGGAGCTCATCCACATCATGGTGGAAAAATTCAAGGAAGAAGCTGAGAGAAACCTTGACCACATGAATATCCTGCTACGTCTCTCGGGACCTCCTTTTTAGCGCGTTCCGAAAGGTGAGGATGTGGCCATGGCGGATTCTAGTCAAGCGAGTGAAGGTAAAGGACACGGACATGGCACAACCGATGCACAGGAGGAGGTAGAATATTCTTGGAGGTTCTAGGAGGTCGCACTCCTTTGCTTCTAGTCGTTCTCTTTTGTTGTACATTTTGTCGTGATCTTTTTTGTATCCATGATTGAGTGCCCAATCTCTAATGCCGGGTGGCTCTCATGCTCTCAAGGCTTTCCATCATCTTCTGTTTTTTGTCTCTCTGTTTGGATTTGGTTAGTAGACATTGATTTGTCTCCATGTTCTTGGGAGCAGTGCATGTAAATATTTTGATCTTTTTTCAGTAATAGAATAGATCCTTCTTACTTAAAAAAAAAATACTACCTATGCTGGACATTATCTAAACTATGCGGAATGTGTCGTACTTTGTTTATTGTGTTGTATTGCCATAACCTGTTCTTATGTCCTGCTTTCATATTTCTCGATGTCGTTATTAATTTAATACTTATGTTGTCGTGATGTTTCTTACTATCTTGATTTATGGTTACACAATTATATGTATGTTAGTTAATTCAATTACTTATTCAATGTTCATAAAGTTTGATTACTATTATATAAACAATTCTTACTTAATTTGTTATTGAAAAAGGGGTGGAGTGGTGGGACTTGTTTTCTTTGTAAAAACCTAAGAGGTAACTTTTTTCTACTTGTCACCTTGGGGCTTACTTAGTTCTTACTGAACTAATGCATTTCTTTCCTTGTCGCGTGCAGGTGCACTTGACAACGGAAATTGCTTATAAAAGCGGAACAAGGCATACTGCCCATTCGTCACTAGAGCTCATATTGGACAATGACAAACTTATAGTCCTATCCTAGTGACTATTATTACGGCTATTAATTGATATATATGCAAGGCTCGATATTTCACTATCCTATGTTGTGTGAGTTACTATTATTGTTTTTATGGATTTTACAACAACAATTTAATTTTTGCTGCATTTATCATTTACATGATACATATTTTATGTGTTATTAACATTTTATACCTTGGCTCATGTTTTAATATGGTCCTGGTGTAATAATTAAAACCTTTACAATAACCCTCCATGGCATATTTCATATGCCATGGACTATGGATAAACCCTATGTATTCGATGCACATATTGCATGGCATGTTGATTAAACATGAATCTTTGTTAAAGTGTTGCATAAACTATATGCTATGGGTTTTGATTTGTGTTAATGGGGGCAAGGGTGGCCACATCAATGCACTTGGGGATGCATGGGTCTCAAGCTTAGGGCTTGGACTACCATGATGGTTTGGGTCATTTGCAGCATGGCTACGTGAGCTCTGCCTCTGGTTTGTGTGGTGGCGTGAAGCTTTGGAGGTTGGCTATAATGGAAGGTACGTCCTCCATACTAGTTTATCAGCATTGTTTTGTTGTTCAGTTTGGTGTTCAAGCGTACTCCTCATTGTGGCTTGTTTGTTTGCAGGTTGCAGGGCTTGAAGCAACGTGGGTCATGGGTCACTTTGAGAAAAACACCATACCCATTATGGGTAAGCCCTGTTGTACAAGTTTAAAACTTGTCCCTCTCTCACATGGTTGTTGTGATAGAGTTAAAACTCGTCGTGGGTTTGAATGTTTGACTCTGGTTTTAATAGTTTCATTTTGGAAAAGGGACCGTCTGTAAAATGAAATGTAAGGCATGAGGGATGCGTTTAATGCCTTGGGGTTTTGTTGGGGTTTAGTGCGTTCGGCCAGGACTAATGTATTTGGGGTTTTTGCAATAATTAAAACATGGTGCTGGTGTAATAATTAAAACCTTTACAATAGCCCTCCATGGCATATTTCATATGCCATGGACTATGCATAAACCATATGTATTCGATGCACATATTGCATGGCATGTTTATTAAACACGGTTCTTTGTTAAAGGGTTGCATAAACTATATGCTATGGGTTTTGATTTGTGTTAATGGGGTCCAGGGTGGAGACATTAATGCACCTGGGGATACGTGGGTCTTAAGATTAGGGCTTGGAATACCACAATGGTTTGGGTCATTTGCAACATGGCTGCTTGAGCTCTGCCTCTAGTCTTTGTGGTAGTTCAAAGCCTTGGAGGTTGGCTATAATGGAAGGTACATCCTCCATACTAGTTTATCAACATTGTTTTGTTGTTCAGTTTGGTGTTCAAGCATACTCCTCATTGTGGATTGTTTGTTTGCAGGTTGCAGGGATTGAAGCAACATGGTTCATGGGTTTTGGGTCACTCTGAGGTCAACACCATACCCATTTTGGGTAATCCCTGATGTACAAAGTTTAAAACTTGTCCCTCTCTCACGTGGTTGTTGTGACAGAGTTCAAACTCATCGTGGGTTTGAATGTTTGGCTCTGGTTTTAATGGCTACGTTTCGGAAAAGTGAATTTCTGTAAAATGAAATTTAATGCATCAAGGATGCATTTAACAAATTGGGGTTTTATTGGGGTTTAGTGCTCTCGGGCCGGGACTAATGTATTTAGGTTTTTGCAAGAGGAGACTCTGTGTAGTAATGTGGCTTGGTGAACTTGATAGGCTCTATGTATTTTGAATATGTATTTATGTTTTCGTAAAGGTGGAAGCACCATTTCTTGCAATGGTGCAAGGCCTCAGGTATACGACTGTGTAAATTCTTACTTTGGTTTATAAAGGGAGTATGTACAACTTTTATACTCTGTGTGTGTGTTTATATACAGCATTTGCATACTGTCAAATCGTGGGTATGTTTCTTATTCGTTGGCATTGGTTTAACTCTGTGTGGATTCACAATTCATGTTTAAGTTTTTATATGGATTCTGTTAGCACTCCAAGAGTCCTTCTAGGTTGCAGTCGAAAGATCCTGGTGACTTAATCTTATTTTCAATGATGGGTAGATAATTAGATCAAGATGGAATGACTAACTCACCGAATTCCTTACTCAAGACAATCTAGGTATATCAAGGGTTACAAGGCTTTCAAAATCTATAATCAGATAGGTAATTTTATCAAGATGAATGAAGAAGCTAACTCTATCAACCAAAACATACATATATAAAACAATACATATGATGGGTTAATAAAAATAGTAATGAGTACTTATGATTCTTGCTTACAAATCAGTAGGTAAGATGAAAGTCATCAATGGATTATGTGAACACAGATAAATAATATAATTCAACTCATAAGCATAGAATAGGTATGAAAAAGATAAGTTTGATAACAACAGTGAAAGAAGCTTGTATCTCGATATATTAAAAAGACAGTCCTTCACAATTTACAACATAGTAGTGTATCCAAAATCGAACCTTCAGTCCCAAGAATGAATTCTTCCCCCATACAATGATTCTTCAATGAGATTAAATAATATTTATAAATCAGTTTCAAGATCCTCAAAATATGGATCTGATAACCTCTTTTCCTATCTCAAATTCGAATTTGTGAGGTGGCTAGAAAATGCAGAAATTTCTGGAAATATGCTTCTCCATGATTGACCTATATCTCTAAACACATATTTTCAAAACCTAAGAGAGGTTTTTGTATATTGGTTTGTTATTAGAAAAAACCTCTCTCAGTTATGTGAGATTCATTTTTATTTTCCCGACATCCGTATTTCAAAAACATGTGTCAAACAGGGGAATTCTGAGATTTGAAATTTAGGGCTCAGAGATGGATTCAATTCTCCAAATATGTGACACCTTTAGGAAAACTGAGAGATTTTATTTTTCTTTGACATGTCAGGAACAAAACCCGCCTCTCTTTTTGCAAAATTATTCTCCAGTCGCTCAGAATCATCATTTGAAAATGATGACTCAGCATAGTAAAAACACCATTTTTGCAGTAAATCTCCTCTAAAAGACTCTTAAAAATTGATTAATACTTCATCTTAATGACTTTATATCACTTAATAAAATAAATTTGACCAATTTATTTGAGGATATAACATCTGGCTCCTACTCGGGTATGCAATCCTCCTTATGAGGTTCCAAGAACCATAGATCTGATGCCTTTCCTGGACAAAAAAATACAGAACCTAGTCTAGTGCTCCATTGGGCATGGAGTCGACAGTACAATATTCTTCTGAACACCTTTCAAGAGCTTCCTTTACAACTGATCCCCTGCAAACCTATAGCATGCCTGTGGCCTGCCCTGCTTATTCAACAACTAATAACTGGAAAAGTCTACTTGCTCATATAAAGAGCTTATTCTCTTTCCTACTCCTAATTCTAATAAGTATAGGCTTCTTATCAAGTGACATCATGCTTCCAATGAAGCCATGTCAGAAACTAATTTGCTGAACTTATCCTTGATCTTGACCCCAAAAATAAAGGAATATATATCCAACAGAAAAGTGGTTTGAACAGATGATAAAGCCAACTTTCATTTGATAGAAATATTTTAACTTCTATGTTGTTCGTGGATTCCAAATAGCTTGCAATAGGATCATAAAAGCCAACAGGAAATACCTCTTTATGCTGCTGATCTTTTACTTCACTGATGTTAATGCTGAATGTGGACTGCTCAACCTTTGTCAGCAGAAAATGCAAACTCAATTGCTGATCTGAACCTTTTTGCTCCTTATCTTTCAGGTTTCCAAAGGGAAAAATCTGATCTTCATGACAACCTAAGATAGTAGATGCATTTGGTACTAGGGCAAAAGCATCACTAAGGTTATCATAGTGTGGATCACTAATCTCTCAATCATAATGAAGAGTATTATCTACAACAACATACTCTTCATGAGTGTCTAATTCTTTATTCAAAAGAATGAATTCATGACAACTTTGGGGATAGAGAAAGTCATTTGGAAATTGGTCCTTACAAAACACATGAAAAGCAGCATTAAAATCTGCCAAAGAGCTAACACTAGCACTTGGAAGAGACTGGAACCAGTCCAGATAAATCCCCTCTAATGAATGCCTGAAAAGCTTAATTTGGACATCCTCATGTACAATTTCAAGCCGATGAATAAAGTCATGAAAATCCAGAAAGTGTTCAGTTGGTACTTCCCACTCTTCTCCTTGAAATCTGGGAATACTACGTTCCCATTCATCTCTACTAGGCACTGGATTAGGAAAACCAACAATCTTTGAAAAATCATAGAAAGCATACTTCTTTTATAAGATCTGGTTCATTTCATACTAGTTGAGTCACCAACATTTTAAACATTATTCTAGTTTAGGATATCAAGTATGAACCAGTTCTCCTTTTTCCTCTTAGGAAAATTTTCTCCAAGAACTCTCTTGAGAATAATCAGGAAGAATAATTAATCCAAAAAGATGGAAGAGATCCCAAAGCCTCTGTTTGGCTTGGGAATTTATAGACATACTTTTCAATCAAAAAGGAAGTTAAATCAAGAATCATTTGATTTCTTGATTTAACCCTTTTATTTAATTTAGGCACTTTTAATATTTAACTTAGGAACTTTTAACTAGTTCCTATTTGGACTTTTGTAGATATTATAATATGTGATTATCTTTTAGTAATAATAATAATAGATGGAGTCTTTTTTTCTTTCTTACATTATTAATATTATTACTATGATTTCTCTTTATACATACCATGTATAAAATATATAATTATATATATATATATATTATTTGTTAACGTTTGTCTTTAGGTATCATATATTATGATTCCTAAACTTATGACACTTTCTTCATTAAGGCCGTCAGGTAGGTGGTTAGGTCTACTAGGCTAGGCAACTCTAAACATCCTTGCATGTTGGATTCCCTCGTATAACATGGTAGTTCTTCAGTACTTGATGAGATACAGAAATTCAAAATTTCATTTAATCACTTATAAATAAGTTAGATGAGACCAATATTTTACTCGAGTCGTTTTCACTCGACATAATTAGTTCTTTTCAGTAACTCCTAGCGCTTATCCAGAGCCCATACTCAATGCTAAAAAATAGGGAATTGCAAACTTAGTGCAATTCTAGAGATCCTCGCTCAACACTACTACTAGGATGTATTTGTAGGATACACCTAAAGATTCAATGGCCAAGGATCCAATGTTCCAGAGCTTAATCTCAACATCAACTTGGAAGGCTCCAGGGCTTATTCCCAACACTTCCAATTTATATTTTTCATGTGCTCCAGAGATTCATGCTCAACACAAATGTCTCAAAACTCATGTGCTCCAGAGCTTCTCGCTCAACACAAATATAAGTACTCATGTGCTCCAAAGATTCTCGCTCAACACAAAACATCAATTACTCATGTGCTCCAGAGCTCCTCGCTCAACAAAAAACATCTCATCAATCATGTGCTTCATGGTCCATTCCCAACACAAGCATACATATATATAAATCATATGCAAATGGCTTACGTCCAATATATCAAACAAATAATCATGTTCATATGCAGTGGGGTCTTTGACTTAGTATATCAGAGTAAACATCAAAGTAACATCATAATCAATGGGGCTCATGCCCATAAGTGTTAGGTCCAAAATTCAGGATATTACAATTAACATATCACCTTGTCGTAATGTCGTGATTATGGAATTGTCATAGTTGGAGTTAATGTCGGATGGAAGACAAGTTCTATCTCCATACAATAAAGAAATTAAATTATAATTATTCATACAGAGAGGTAAAAATGAACTTATGACTAAGAAAATAGTTTACGACAATAAAATATAAATAAACCATATTTTTTTTATATGGTGTATATTTTGGTTTCGTGACACATTGAATCTAATGAAGATAGTTCAAAATTTTCTTATCGATGTGTTTCTCCAGTGTTATTGGTTAAAACACTAAGAACCATTGAATTTTTCATGTTTCAATCAAGTGTGAGTTTGTTATTGTTGATATGTGTAATTGTGTTATTGCCTTGATAGAATATTTGGTTCCTTATTGTACTACTTAAAAGAAAATAAAGAGACATGTACTTGTGTTTCTATATCTATCATGTAGTATTTATCTATGGTTTCCAAAACATTCACTCAATTTTGCAAGAAATAAAAAAAAGTAGTAAAGGAGAATCCTACCAAGGGCATTTATAGGGTTTTCTCAAAGGATTCTCTATTATATCATATTAGAAAATTGGATTGGAAGGGTAGAATGTATGATACTCTTCATATGGACATGGACTTGAAGGATGATAAAATTCCATTGATTGATTTACCTTTATTAAAGGTATAAAAAAATCATGTTTTTTACCAAAGAAAATATACAAGAATTTTGGGATCACATGGTTTCGAAATTGATCTCTTCTCAAGGTACAATTCTTTCAATATATGTAGCAAGTAGGGTTCTTTGTTATTTTACCAAGTCACCAAATAAATATTATTTATATCGTGGAGAAAATATATCGAG
>LPNX010356459.1:24724-56917 GCA_001517045.1 Pseudotsuga menziesii | reverse complement strand
TTCATAGCTTACAGTTTATTCCATTATTAGAAGAAATTCAAAAACTCAAATATAGATTGGAATGTGTGGAATTTAAATATATCTATAGGGAAAGAAACTCCAGAGCAGATGAAATGGAAAAAGATGGAGATAAATCAGATCTGAATATTTCCATCATCCATTCTAGTCTTAGAATGTAATGCAAGAAAAGGAGTTATATGTTTTTTACTTTGACAAATTTTATTTTAGATTACAATGTGAGAGGTATCTTTGCTTTTTTTGATGAGACACTATATTTTAAAGACTCATAGAATGAAAACAATATGATTTTGAGAATTTCTGAATGTTTTTTGTTTTGGAATATTTTTTGGAAAGAAATAATTCAAAGGATTGTATTTGGATGGAAGTCAATAATGGATATGCTCATAAATTCACCATCAATGCATATGTAATTAATGTTGTTGTTTTCACATACCAGATTCATATTTAATGTTTTGGTACGGAAACCTATGCCATTTTTTAGTACTCAACATAGGTTTCAGACTGCTCAACAGAGACCATCATTAGGGGGAGGCATGGGAGGGTCGAAGGCAACATATTCTATAAAAGAGTAATGGAAGACTCTTGGTTAACCAAATATTTCAAGAGTCTATCCAATAATCTCTCTATCTCTTAATTTCTGGATGAGAGGTTTCCAAATCTTAATAATAACTAGAGCATCGTCTCTATTAAATTTTTTAGGGTGCTGTTATAGTTGATTTTACCACACTTGGTAGATCACATCTTTATGGTCTTCCATGTACCTTTGCAGACTCTTTAGACCCCTTTTTCCCATATTATACTTTTATCTTCCTAGAAAGTCCCTAAAAAACACCTATTTATGTGTATACATGACTTTTATAGCTATACTCGCATGTATACACAACTTTTGAGCCAAAACCCACGTACATTAGGAAATGTGCATAACACCAAAATATTTTGGAGTTTTCCTCATAGAGTCCCAAATAGATTGACTCTTGGCCTTCCATATGCCTTAAGAATGTTCAGACTCGACCCTCCATTGCCTATTTGGAGTGCTATATATTGAGCCTCTTATATGCATTGAAGGAGGAGAAATCAGAGAGAAAGGAAACTATAGTCCATTGTTGCCTCACTTGTTTATGCTTGACTCTGCATCCCTTTGTCCCTTTGAAGCATACAAGGATGCTCTTCCCAAACTTTCCTTTTCTTTTTAAGATTGCAATTGTGAGATCGAGGATTGAAGTGGTGGAGGACCAGATGGAGGACTCGGTTTCTTGGGTTCAAATAAGTGCCGGCAGAGGTTTTCAATATTGTATCTCTGTTTTTATTAATAGAAATATCCATTTCTTGTCCAATACATGTGCATAAATATGAATATTGTATCCATGAATGTATTTACTTGCTTATACATGACTGATTATATATGCTAGAGTAGGCCTAACACTTGAATATATAGCAAGCTTTTCTTGTTTGTTGTTCTTGAGAGCGAATTATGAATGCAAGCATGTTTGAAAATATCAATGGGGATCTACATCAACCGTCCGTAATGAGGTACGATTATATCCCTTAGTGTTATATTTCTTTATTGCTATTGCATATTGGAAAGGATTGATTTCTGGTGTCATTCAGTCTGTTGTGGTACACCCCAAGCCATAGGAAGTTTCTCTCTGTAACGGGATTTTCAATTTCCACCACCTCTCGAATGTGTCTCTGAGGGTAATGATCTTCGGTGGCTATGACTTTGGCATGTTCAATGAAAATATAATGGTTGTTCTTGATGGAGCATTCTGCCACCGCAGAGCATTTTGTTCTGTTATGCATTATGTCCGAACAATGCTCTTTTAATCTCACCTTTATGGAACGTCCGGTCTCACTAATGTATAGTCTTCCACAAGAACATGGAATAAAGTAGACCCCCTTTTTTAACTTTGAATCCACTAGGTCTTTAGTATTTTCAAGTAAGTTTTTCAATGAATTTGGAGGAGAGAAGATAGTCCTAATATGTTTTTTCTTTAGTACCCTATATATCCTGTCCATAGTTCATTGAATGTATGGCAGGAATATCACCCCTTTACTTTCTTCCTTCTTTATCGGGTTCTAAATCTTATTTTCCAATGCTTTCTTGAAGGCTTGATTTATGTCTCCAATGTTGTAACCATTATCTTGAAGAACCTTGCAGAGATAATTCAATTCTTTATCCATATGTTCATTATCTGCAATTCGCACCACTCTAGTGGCCAGGGTTTTAAGGATACCAAGTTTTTGAGAAGGTATGTGGTGAAAACTTGCATGATGATATTTTTCAGTGTGTGTCTTCTTTCGGTATACTTGGTGGAGTAAACCCTAGCCAAAACAAAATCCACACAGATTAAGAAGTTTAACAGGTTATATAATCAAAGGTTAAATAAGAATATGATATTGGAGGAGACGCAGGATGATACGGAGAAAAATGATGTCATAAACCTTTTAGGCTATACTTCGAATAAGGAAGAGATCATCGTGTTGAAAAAAGGGTTGAAATTTTCTATTTCCCCAAATAATATCCCAAGGGAGAGAATAATAAATGCGATTGAAGAGGTGGTCTTGAAATTACTAGAAGAGGAAGTAGGCAAAGCATGCCAGGATTGCATTCAGATTCTATCAAGGACAAAACCGTCAAAGCCGAACCTTAGCAAGATGGAGATCAACGCATTAGAAAATTTAAAATAAAATAGAGATATGCACATCATAAAATTTGATAAAGGCAATGCAACCGTTATAATGGACACCCAGGATTACCAAGATAAGATGCACAATCATTTAATGAATGGGGGATGCTGCAGAAAGTTGAATAAATATCCCAGCGCCAATATAATACAGGATATGATGAGGGCTTTACAAGCGTCCTCATGGGATGAAGTTGTGAAGAAAAAGATTATTCCTAGAAATACGATCATCCCACGTATTTATGGACTGCCCAAAATTCATAAAGAGGGAGATCCATAAGACCAATTGTGAATAATACTGGATCTTCGACCTATCAACTAGAGAAATTCTTGGAAACAACTCTGAAGCCATTGGCAGGTCATACTTTCTCTTACATTAAAGACTCTTCCCATTTCGTCAAGGAAATTAAAGATATTCAGGTAGATGAGAATGAAATAATGGTTACTTTTGATGTGGTTTTGGTTTACACCAAGTTTCTTTTTGAAGAAGCCATCAAGATTATAAGTAATATCACCAATGATGAAACAACCTACCCAGTTAGAATCTACTTAAAATCTACCTACTTTACTTTTCATGATAAATTCTATGAACAAACTGATGGTGTGGCATTACAGGAAATTTGGGGTCTAAAATGGGCCTTATAAGAAAACGTGCCAAAATAAGTTTTTGTGAGTTGGAATTCAAGAACCAATAGAATTTCAATAAAATAATTCAACCATAATGGTTGAATTGGCATATTTGTCATTAAAAAAAACTACTTTTTTGTTCGTATTTTCGACATATCTCATTGTGTTTTTACTCAAATTTCAATCGGAAGAGCTCGTTGGATGCGGAATTTGATTCCGCATCCAACGAGTACCCACACTGCATACTTTTGATGGACCCCGCTACCAANCTTTCTTCCTCCAAATTAATCAATATTATTTTATTATTTTAACTATTATTTTATTATTTTCCTTAGGAGGCCCATTTTAGACCCCAAAATTCCTCTAATGTGATGGGTTCTCCTTTGTCACCAATAGTGGCCAATATTTACATGGAACACTTTGAAAAGAAATCCATTGACTCCTTCCCCTTAAAACCATGGAACTAGAGAATATTCGTAGATGACACTAATGCCATCTCACAACATGGGAGGGAAAACCTAGATCAATTCTTAAGCCACCTCAATAGCCAATCAGATCATATCAAATTCACAATGGAGACTAAAGAAAATAATTTGCTTCCCTTTCTTGATGTGCTCATCACAAGAAATAACGATGGTTCTCTTTCCCACCAGGTATACCAAAAGAAGACACACACTGACAAATATATTCATGCAAGTTTGCACCATGTACCTTCTCAAAAAGTTGGTATCCTTAAAACCTTGGCCACTAGAGCGGTGGGAATTGCGAATAATGAACATCTGGATAAAGAATTGAATTATCTTTACTAGGTTCTTCAAGATAATGGTTTCAACATTGGAGACATAAATTGAGCCTTTAAGAAAGCGTTGGAAAATAAGATTCGGAACCCTGCCAAGAAGGATGAAAGTAAAGGGGTGATATTCCTTCCATACATTCAAGGAACTACCGTACATGATATCTGGGGTACTAAAGAAAAAACATATTAGGACTATCTTCTCTCCTCCAAATTCATTGAAAAACTTACTTGATAAGACTAAAGAACTGGTGGATTCAAAGTTAAAAAAGGGTCTATAATCTATTACATGTTCTTGTGGAAGACTATACATTGGTGAGACCGGTTTTTCCATAAAGGTGAGATTAAAAGAGCATTGTTCGGTCATAATGCATAACAGAACAAAAAACTCTACGACGACAGAGCACTCCATCAAGGACAACCATTATATTTGCATTGAACATGCCAAAGTCATAGCCACCGAAGATCAATATACTTAGAGACGCATTCGAGAGGTGGTGGAAATTGAAAAGCACCCTAAAAATTTTAATAGAGATGATGGTCTAGTTATTAGTGAGATTTGGAAACCTCTCATCCGGAAATTAAGAGATAGGGAGATTATTGTATAGGCTCTTGAACTCCTTGGTTAACCAACAATCTGCCATTACTCTTTTAAAGAAAACGTTTCCTCCGACCCTCTCAAACTTCCTCTCGATGATGGACTCTGTTGAGCAGTTCGAAACGTACGTCGAGTACTAAAAACTGACATAGGTGTCCATACAAAAACATTAAAGATGAATGCATATGAATAATGTAATCTTAATTTTAATATAAATATTATATTTTTTCTTTCTATAAAAAAGCGTTTAACAAAATTCGTATATATTCTTTTTTTTGACGAGGGGAATTCACAACTGGTACCTGCTACCACTATACCCCTAGGTGCATCTACATGGCCCGAACCATAATGCATGTGAAAGCTTGGGGGGATTTGAACTCAAGACCTTCAATTTACAACCATTTACAACATTTCAACTTTACAACTTGTTGTGCCTCCCACAGGCGCATATATCCTTATTAATCTTATCTTAAATATATTTTAATTATATTAGTTATAATTCGCATAAACATGAAGTATTATTTTATACATTCAATACAATTTAGAATTATTAATTTTTATGATATTTCAAAATGATTATATTTATAATTGATTAAAATTTTGATCACGACTAAAAAATATTTTAACATTAATTAAAACCAAACAACAAAATTTAAGATTAGATGAATTAATAAACAATTTATTTTAAGTTTTATTACTATTAAATTATGGTTATTGTGCCCAAAGGCCTTTTTACAACACATGAGATGTGTCACACTGTTGTCACACTATGTTGACTTAAAATTCTAAATAAAAAAAAATAATTATGAAAGGATTTGGTTAGATTGTAAAATACATTTATATAAACATACACCTAATTTCAATTTCAATTTCCATATATATATATATATATAGAGAGAGAGAGAGAGAGAGAGAGAGAGAGAGAGAGAGAGAGAGAGTAACTATTTTTCTTCATAACCAATCAATGAATGCTATTTTTGTCTATTTATAGGATTTATGTATTCTTGAAGATTCCAAATTGAAATAGTTAGAGCATGGATGATTGTGATGAAAAATATAATGTAGTTAGCTTGAGATTCTACTCTAACTATCAAGAAAACAAAAATGAAATAGTTGTTCCTCCCAACCAACTCCTAAAGCAACCAAGTCTCACTTGCTCCAAAACTCCCGAGCCCGTTTGTTGAACCACAATAGAAAAATCCACTTAATGCACCATCTCTTGCATAAACAGATGAGTTCTCGGTCCACTGCTAGCCTCCTGCTTGCTAAATGGACATACTATTATATAGTATTTGTCCTAGTACTTGGTCATTTATGAGCCTCCTGCTCTTTAGCACTCCACAAGGAGTTGCGACCTCAGTTTGGGGAAGATGCGTCCTGCATCTTGAGTTCTTACTGAGCAGCTTCACTCAGTTGTCTTGTCCTCTTGTGGGTCAGCAAACCCTCTTTCAACAATTATTTGAGTTCTGATTCCCTCCAATATTTTCATTAATAAAAGAATAATCTATTACATTTATTTTTAACTTCTTGTAAAAAATATTTAAAAATAAAATATTCAAAAAAAATAATAACAATTTATTTAAATTTAATATATTACACATAAGTTTTAAAATCCTCCTAATCCTTAAAAAAAATGATTCAATAAAACCATTAGCTTAAATGTTACATTATTAAATAGATGAATGCACATTTAGATACATATAGAACTAAGTGTTCAATATAGATATTAGGTTTTATAATACTTGCTAAGAATATCTAATGCCAAACCATGTCTTACCATGTAAGAAATAACTTTTTTCAGTTCACAGAGTTAAATTTCCCATTCAAATCTATGTCATGTAAAGACGAGTAAAATCTATACAAGTTTTTTTTTCCAATAGTGATATTTAATATTAAAATGTCATAATAATTATAATATTAAATAGATGAATGTACAATAATAAAGACACATGGCTTAAAATGCCTAAGTGTTCAATATAGATATTGAGTTTTAAAATACCTAAGACATGGCTTTTTGACTTTACAAAGTTTAATTTCAAATTCAGGTTACTGATGAGTTTAAGTTCTATGTATGTTTTTTAATCCAATAAATAAATAAAATAGTAAAACATACTTAAAATTAAAATATTATAATAATTAAATAAATAAAATAGTAAAACATACTTAAAATTAAAATATTATAATAATTAAAAAAATGGGGTTATTCCAAGCCATTAGAGATCTAATTGGCGAACTGCCCATGAAAATATATTGATATTAAGAAATGTTATTTACAATCATGATGCAGTAAAAAGAAGTACAATAATTTACAGTTATTTGAAGAGTTTTAATGGATTTGCACCATGGCCCTCGGCATTAGAGACAGAAGCCATTCAGAGTAAGCTTTGAAATTTTAGATTTTCTCATTTTTTCATACTTAACAGAAAAAATTGTCCTTAGTAGATTTTGAAATATTTATGTATTCATATGAAAAATTATTTTAAAAATTCTGTAGTTTCAGATCGTCTTATCCGCTATTTTCATCGGTAAATATGTGTTGGTTTCTATTAGAGCGCTTCTCTCCACCTTACTAACTCTTTTAATATTCAATACTAGGAGACTTAACATTGCCAAGTTATGAATAACAAATATTGTATTTAGTTTAGTTATGATAATGGCCTGCTTGGTATATTACAAAGTTCATTATTGAACAGAATATTCTAGTTATGTCTATGGTAGTTGTGTCCTTAATATAGGACAAACTTCATCCCATCAACCTATCCTTTGTAATTATGTCATTATTATGTCATGTGATGGGTACAGTATAAAAGGAATAGTCTGATTCTTATACCATTCGATTTATATGCAATCAAAATTGTTCAAAATATATATATATATATATATATATATATATATTGTTAAATTTGATCTCATGTTTATACAAATTTTAACACAAAATTCATCCTAGCATCAGATCTTATTTGCGATCTTGCTGGTTGTAAATAATAACATATTTTATTTGTGATGTAGATTTCTGTATATTCTATGCATATCTTGAATTTACCAAACAAAAGTATCTAAAGGCCCACAACTTTAGCTGTAGTCAGTCCGGTGGAATGTAGCCATCCATATGAAAGAAGCAGGCCGGCATAAAAAGCAACTACTGATAGTTGCTCTTCAAATGTTGGGTCAAGCATGATGCATTCGATGATCCTTGCCTCCACCAACAATACTAAGTATCTCTCAACTTGAAAATAATTCAAACAATGCAGAATCTGTCTCCTTGGGACTGATGTTTCGAATCTAACTGTTTCGGCTGGACATGGAAGAACGATGTAATATCTCACGATAATATTTTGGAATTATAAAAAATCCTCCTAGCATTGGGCCCTGAGTCCTGGAGCACAAAAGAAAATAATTGCATACCATGAAAAGCTTATCCAAATAGTAGTTGTGGCCTCTATGTTAATTGTGTATTATCAGGGGTCTGCGCTCTTATGTCTGTTTATTATGGATGTCCTTGTCAATAAAAAATTTACTTGTGTATTATCAGGGGTCTGCACTCTTATGTCTATTTATTACGGATGTGCTTGTCATAAAAAAAAAAAATCATTGGTATTATTTTGAAGATTAGAATTAGCATATTCACAAGTAAAGTTGAAATTAAATTGATTATAATAAATATAAAATAAATACTATTTAATAATTAAAAAAAATTATTATTGTTATTTTTTTTAATCATTACTTAAGTAAACTTATTCAAATGGTAAGCAATATTTAGCATGTTGCACTAGCAGGTTTGATGGCTGTTGGATCTCGAGTCACTCAAGATCCAACGATGAGCCTCTGCAGCATGCTAAATATTGTTTACCTATTCCTCATATTCTTGTAGTTAAATGGGTTCAACTCTGAGTTATCCATGCCTAGCTACATGTTGTCCCTCACATTCCTGTCATCCATTTATCAACTATAAGTTATTTTTTATATTCTTTTTCTTTATATCACACATTCTTCTAGTTATATGCCATGAGTTGTTGATTATCCATTCATCAACTATGAGTTATCCATGCATTGATACCGGTTTATTTCAAAATTTGAAACATATCTAATCAATCTAGATAGTACACTTGTTCCATCCTCTTCCCTAGATAAAAAAAGCATAGGTCGTAGGCCACCCCAAATCTCAAATAAAAAAGTCTATCAATTTAATTAATTTCAATACAATTTTACAAAGGTGATATGGAATGGTAAAAACTAGTTAAACTTTTTTTCCTTGCAATCTAACATAGATATATATTATTGCATTATTGCATGGATAGCCACTTGCTTTACAACTGAGTGTGGGATATTGTCACATAAAGTAACTTGAAGTTATGTTACAAAAAAATTAAAAAGTAATTAACAAAATTCATGTCCTCTCATAAAATAAAAATTAAAACCAAATTTAAAAAGCAATGTTCTATTATAAAATAAAAAATAAAACAAAATAAAAAGTAATTAAAAATAAATAAATTAAAAAAACAAAATAAAAAGTAATTAAAAAATCCATGTCTACTCATAAAAATAAAATTTAAAACAAATAAAAGGTCATTAAAAAAATATATGTTGGCTCATAAAATAAACTAGCACACCCACATTGTTTCTGGTTTGATCAAGTCGATAGGGATCAAATGTTTAAGAAATAGTTATGGAATGGAAGACAATTTGGGAAAAAAATCTTCTAGTTAAACGGGATGCCTAGCTACATGTTGTCACCAGCATTCTTCCTATTATCCATTTATCAACTATCAATTCTTTTTTAAATTCTTTTTCTTTTTATCTCACATTCTTCTAGTTATCTTCCATGAGGTGTTGGTTATTCATTCATCACCTATGAGTTATCCATGCATTGCTACCAGTTATCCATTCATCAGCTAGCTACCAATTATTTTTTATATTCCTTTTTTATAATTGTTTATTTCAAATTTTGAACGACTGTCGTATAATCAATCTCAACATTACACTTGTCTCATTCTCATTCATAGATGAAAAAGCATAGGTTGTATTCCACCCAAAATCTCAAATAAAAATGTCTATCGACGTAAAAATAAAAAAAACAACATAGATCCATCTCAAACTAGGATCTTCAAGCACCCAAAGCGTGTAAATTTTGTTTGGACATGTAAGATTAAAAATAATTACACCTCAAGAAATTGAATTCCTTTCAGTGCTTGATAGATCCCGGTTTTAAATGGATCTATGCTAGTCTAATATTCTCAACAACAACCTAGAAATTAAATTCAATAAACACAATTGATACATTGCCTTAGATTCTCTCTCTCTCTCTCTCTCTCTCTCTCTCTCTCTCTCTCTATATATATATATATATATACTTGTAAAATTGTTAATCTCTTAGTTGAAATCAATATTCATTTTCTATGTTGTGTTTTCCTTTTTCGATAGTTAATTTCTGCATGTATTTTCAAATTTGTATTTTTAAATTCAAACTTGATCTTCCATGAGATTGTTGAAGCCAACAACTTATAATGCTGCATTTTATTTATTGTAAAATTTTCAAATCTATGTCAATAGGTGTAAAGACTATGTTTGTTCAAAGATGAATATAATAGAAATGTGTTTGTTCAAAGATGAAATTTTATGTCACACACCTATAACATTCAAAATAATAAAAATCATTTAACTCTATTATTCATTTATGTTGTCGTAAGCGGTAAATGTTGTTCGCAACGCCTTATATTTGTCATTGCAAGTAATTATGTGTGTAATTTAACTTGCATTAGCTCTATGTTTGATAGACTGGTTTAGCCACCCCATGGCGTTGTATTTAGGTGACGACGGCCTTATAGCACACTTGCCAAGGTGATGTTATTAGTTCTTTATGTTTATTTAAGGTTTGGTCGTTTAGGACTTAAGCCTAAAAACAAAGGCTTAGTCCTAACTACACTTTGTTATTGCACCCACCCACTTACTACAAGTCGCTAAGGGGTATAGTCAATAGTTTTATTAAAGGATTATGTAAGTGGGAAGCATAGTGCATGTTCTTGGTTTAAAGTTTTGATTAACAATTTGAAATATGGTGATAACAATCACCATAGTCGCGATCTTAACCACAACCTTACCCATCGTGGTTGAAAAGTTATACATTGGGCATGCAATAAATGTCAAGGGAGGTACAAGGGATATTGCCAGTGCATAAAACTTAAAGATTTGATATAAGGTTTTAATTTTTCCCTGTTTTTGAGTTGACAGCGCAACCAAGTGCATTCAATAGCATTTTTAACTACATGTGTTTATGGCCCGAGAGGGATCTCACCCCCCCACTTGTTGTGATCTCCTACATGGGGTTTTCCAAGGGTTTTAATGTGTCTTTAATTTATCTGAGGGTTTTATTTATGCATTTGTTTGTTTTGTAGATATTTTTTTTGTGGAAGAAAACTCAACCATCTATGGATGTTTGCACAGTCTCGCTTGTTCCTTGCACAATCAGTTAATGGATGTCTTCTTTTTTTGTTTCTGAGTTTTATTGAAGGTTTTTATCAGTGAAGTGGTCGCCATTACGACCTCGTCCTATCTGGTTTGTCGCGATTATGGAAGGAATGGGTCCTTCTTCGAGCTTTCGTGAAGGCTTACAGTCTACCAAGCCTTTTACCTAGTAAGAGATTTAAAATATCTTCAATTTCCATTCTTCCAGATCATATATATATAAGGTTTCAAACATAATGAAAAAAATTACAAATTCTATCTTATGGTTCTCTGTCATTGTGCAAGCAAAGGAGAAATAAGGGGACAATGGGAGGAGCTGACCCATGGCCCTCTCTACGTTCGTTTAAGGTGACTTTCTATTTGAGAGTTCCTTTGTTTTGTTTAAATCAAATTTTCTAAGGTAAAACTCTAACTTCTTATTTTAATGTGAAGGTGGAGTTTAATGGCTAGAATCTTTGAAATATAATTTTATCTTCAATCTACAAGCCATGTGTCGTATGACCATGTAAGGGTTTTTATCTCGCCATGCTTTTCCTTATTCAATTACATTTTACAGACATAGTTTTGACTTTGTAATGTGGAATGTAGGTTTGTTAAGATTGGGTTGACAAGAGCGGTGACAGGGTCACCTCCTCTCAGCCCTCCTTCTTTGTACAAGGGTGAGGTTTTCCATTTATGATCTTCTAAATTAGAAGTATGCATTTCATACTTGGTCATTATAATGATATTAACACTACTTAGTAGTATGCACATGTCTACCGATGCGATGGTTTGAATGTCATAACGTGGATGCCTCACCAGTCTTATGATAAGGCTCTGATAGTTTAGGGGTTGCAGTGGTTTTCCATTGGGTTCACAGTCTGAAATTTGAAAGGACTTCCACAGGAAATTGTGAAGATAAGTCTTAAAAGGTCTTGTTTAAACCCTTATGGGTTTGTACTAGCTTATAGAAAATGCTTCGCAGCCTCTCATGTTTTGATGTGTTGTCTTTCCATCCTATTCATATGTACATTACATATTTTTTATATGGTGGATGCCAATGGATGAACTTACAACCACGATAATATTAACATGTTTGTATTTTAATCTCAATCCTGTTAAATTATGTATAAAGGCATAATTCGTTGCACTTGGTTTTTTCGATTACGTTGCTATTTAAAAGTTGGATCTGTTTGATATGATCTCGGGTATGGAAGCTCGAGTTCATAGACTACTTGTTGTATTATGTTTATATGAATGATTTTTCTAGATATGTTTCTTGTTGTTTTTATGGTGTGGATATGTGAACTTGCATGTGTTGATTTTTTTATAAAAGAGTCCAAATTAGATTTGGTTCCCAAATGGGTATGAATACCCACTGACAACAGTCGTATAATTGTTTAACAGTGAGTTCACATGTTTATCTAGGGATTTGCGATCTAGTTGTTTAATTAAATGGAGAAGCCTTTTGGATATGTTTTGTAAATCTATTGATAATTTCCACGATGGTCTGTCATCTCTTCGTTTAATGTTTACATTCTTTGATTTCTTATTGGGGTTATTCGATTTGCGGTTTACTTGGGGATTCCTTCTTTAAAATAATTGTTTAACAATGTTAATGAAATCTAGTCATAACTGTAGGTATTCTTAAAGCAAAGTTTTTAAATTGGAATAAGTTATAAATTAATACAATCTAGAAATAGAGATAAGCTCTGTATAAAATCCTTGGCTCCTGTGGATTACGATTAGTTTGAATATACAATTAAAATATTTAAAATAAGATATGCGGGCATACTTTAAAATATTAATCATATCTCTAATTCATTCGTTTAGGATTCTTAGTTATGCTAACATTAGATCTACTCTAATCCGAGTATGGAAGCCCAAACAAAGATTAATAGAAACATAACTAAGATAATAAATTATGCGATTCTTTTACATTATGTAAATAAAAGCAGTTTATATTCAATCATAACATGAAAATAGGAAGAAGGTTAGGAACATATGCATAGTAATAAAATCACTATAAAAATGTATTTATGATTTCTGTCTATACTCGGTCTATAATTTATCAATACTAAACATATAAGAAATAGAATAAGGAACTTGACACCATTGTCGGGAAAACATAATTGAAGTTGTCGTTCCTCCCAAGCAACTCCTAGAGCAACCAGGTCTTACTTGGTCCAGAACCCTCGAGCCTGTTTGTTGAACGACAATGACAAACTTCGATCAATGTTCCATCTCTTGCATCAACAGATCAATTTCCCATCCATCGCGGGCCTCTTACTTGCTTGATGGACATATTATTATATAGTATTTTTCCTAGGACTTTGGTTGTTTATGAGCCTCCTACTCTTTAACACTCCATAAGGAGTCTTGACCTGATTTTGGGGAAGATGCCTCCTGTATCACTTTAATTCTCACTCAACAGCTTTTGCCACTTGTCTTTTCTCCTTGTGGGTCAACAAACACTCTTTCATTTACTTCACTTCCGATTCCTCTCTATATATTTAATTATTAAATAAAATAATCCATTACATCCATTTTAACTTTTTTGTCAAAATATTTTTAACAAAAATAATATTCCAAGTAATAATAAATTACATTTATTTGATTGATGTATTACATTTTATATTCAAATCAAATTATTAGGAACTTTGTTTTTAGCTTCACAAAGAAAATACACCACGAGAAAATATGTTCTCTCTTAGATTCATAGTTTCATAAAATAGATACTTCACTTAAAAGGATAATGTCTTTGACTAATCCCCTAGCTTCATAAAGAAAAGACTCCACTTTGAAAGGTACACTTTATGTTAATTGAAAAACCTATTTTCCACCCTCTCATAATGGGATGTAAATCATTTACTCCACTTTGAAAGGTCCATATAACCTTTCATATTATCCACTTTATGTTACTTGAAAACAAAACATCTTTTCCGTTTTGAAAGGGCAATCGTGAAAACATCTTTTCCATAATAATGGGATTTAAATAATTGAAAACAAAACATCTTTTCCGCTTTGAAAGGGAAATAGTGGAAACATGTTTTCCATAATAATGGTATCTAAAGCATCTCTATTTTGTGATTGCTATTTTATTTTTATGGTGTTTAACAGAGGCATTTTATAATTTAGTACGGAATGTGTAACTTTTTATGCGATGAGCTTACAGTGATAAATGTTTTTTATTAAAATAATAAATATAATAAAAAATGTTTAGTTAAATTAAATTTTAATAAATAATTAATTTTTCTATTGTGTTTAACAGAGGCATTTTATAATTCAGTAAGGAATGCGTAACTATTTATGCAATGAGCTTACAGTGATAAATGTTTTTTATTAAAATAATAAATATAATAAAAAAATGTTTAGTTAAATTAAATTTTAATAAATAATTAATTTTGAAGAATTGTGGTTTCATAGATTTGATTTTTTTTTGCATTTGAAGGATCTTATTTTATAGATTTGATCTTCTCTGTATGTGGGTCTATGGTGATAAAATGACAGGTGCATCTCGCAATTTTGATGGTATGAGTTGTAAAGGGTCTCCCACATATCATAAAATGACATTTAATAAACACCCAATAGTAGATAATGGCATTTAAGAAGCACTCAATTGTGGCAAGGTGTTTATTGAGCGTTATATATAACTTTTTTTATAGAATTTTGGGTAGCCTTTATAGAATTTTGGGGTAGCGGGAGAATGAGACAAATTGATTTTATTTTTTATTTCAAAATTAGTAATAAACAATTATAAAAAAATTAAAAATAACTTAATTGAAAGTTAAGCTCATATTTGTGTGACAATAGAACTCTTCAAATAAACTTATCTAAACTTATTTAATAATTACATTTAGTGGTATGGTCATATGTAGTTCTTGTGTGACAATGAAACTCCTTCTAAAAACATGAAATCAAACTAATAAACATGAAATCAAACTAATATACACAATGTTTAATAAAACTCCATTTTACAACTAAAAGTTATGTTAATATGCAATTCTTATGATAAAATGTAGTTTGTACACTAACATATATGTATTTGAATAATATAGTTTGTACACTAACATGTATGTATTTGAATAATATGTATGTATTTGAGACATAAATCTTAGATACCTGGTAATTATCTGAACAACAATTATATATATAAAAATAAACTAAAAAATAAAATAACTGTAAATAAAAAAATATAAACATAAATTAATATAATAATAACTGTACATAAAGAAAATCCCTTAGATTTCTTAACGACATTTTCATTGCAATTTCAAGATTCTTTAGAAAAATCTTGTGCATGACTGGATAAAGCAAGCAGGCAGACCTTCCCATTATTGATGGAAACTGATCTTGTACATTACTGGATAAAGCAGACCTTCCCATTGTTGATGGAGACTGATAGGTCGCATTTTACAAATTTCTTTAAGCTGTTTTTGATCAATTCACCCAAATCCAACATTTTCATTGCAATTTCAAGATTCTGCGGAAAAATCCATTGTCGTACATGACTGAATAAAGCAGACCTTCCTAGTATTGACGGAGACTTCTCGGTCCTCGCAGTCTACAAATTTGTTTAAGCTGTATTTGATCAATGCACCCAAATCTCGGTCCTTCCATCAGTGTTGATCCCATCTCATTCGCCCTTCCTCTTGTTTTGAAATCTGAATCATGGCAGAACAGGAGCCGTCCCTCAGTGTTGGTGAACTTGCTCAGTTAACGGGGCTTTTATTAGCAGCGCTTTTATTCTTTATGCTCATTGCTGTGGACATACGCATAGCAGTAAAGAAGGGAAACTTTTGGGTCCCTGGACATGCTCTTGCGCTTAGTGCCCTCACAATTCAGCTTATGAACTTCATCGAAGACCGGAGTGCTTTGCTCAATCAGGCTTTACTCGATCAGTCCTTGAACTCGAACTGCACTTATGTCGATCAGCATTTACTCGATCATTACAGAAACTGTCCTGAATCTACTGATCTCCGGAACCCTAACTGTACTCTTATTGCTAAGGTCCAGTTTATGAAGCCCATCGAAGTCCAGAGTACTTTGCTCGATCAGAATTCGAAGCCAGTGATGGTTGTCAATAGCAACGTGCTCGATGAGCACGATAAGAAACTGAATGATGAAGTCCTTACTGATATCTTGTTTACGGTACATTGCAGTAGAGTAATGTTGTGTGTGCTCATAGCCTTTTTCCTGCCGGGAATGGCTCGTCCCGGCTATGAAGCAAAATGGACCACAGTAACAGCGCTAGGATTCACTCTCTTCCTCCACATTTTCTCCGAGTTGTTAAGCGTACGTCGAAAATCGGGTATATCCCCAATAGATTTGGTCTCCTATTCCTTTTATTTCAGAATCGTTTACCACGGTAACCAGGTATGGATCATCCTATATGGTGCGATAATATCATTATCTTTAGTATGGCTTCTTCAGCTTCTTGTCTGCGCAACTATAGCCAATAAAGGCATTCGGAATATCACCCTTCACAGAATTCCCTTAATTCTTCCTAACCCCACAGAGAATTCGTTGAAAGCAGTGGAAGATCAAGTACTCAAATCATGGATTGTCTTTCGTGCATGTTATCCTGAATCTATCATAGCAAGCTCCGCGTTAGCGTCATCAGCTGGGTTGGCAGTAACAGTGTGCCTTCTATTATCAATAGTTGGATGGATTATAAACGGTCCATTTAGAGTGTTTCATGCTGGTACGGGATTCTGGTTAAAATTTATAATAACTATTGTGGAAATTTTTATTGGCTTAATAGGAGGTGCAATTATCGGTTGGAGATGGCTTATGTCTGTTGTTTACTATGGACCATTGCGAAAGAAAGAAGAGAAATGGCGTAACTATTTTCGAGTAGAGGACTATTGGACAATGCACATTCTGGAGCTGCAGAAAGGATTGCATGATGATGATAAAATTGTTGTCAAGGAAGAAAAAAGTCAAAAAGTACAATGGTTTTTGCTGCAATGTGTGTTTTGGCTCCTGCAATGTGTGGTTTGGCTGCAGTGGTTTGTAGTCTTCTTTAGCAAAGGATACTGGTTCCTCTCAGAGCTTGCGTTCACTAATAAGCTTCTCCACAAGGGAGCCACGATGATATTATCAAAGCACTTGGATACAGTGGAAAAAGAGTTTGAAGAATACGAAGCTCTTTTGCGCAACGTATCTATTCTTTCAGAGACTCCTCGGAGTGTATTTTTAACGAATCGGAAATCCATCAAGCAAGCTAAGGGAATCATGGAAAACGGCAAAAGGGATGGCAGAGAGTCCTATGCCCTGATTTCTTTTCTGCTGAAGCATATAAGTCCAGAAACATGTGTACTGGATATATCGTGTTTCCATCCTGGAGCAGCAAATGATCAAGCAGCAGGTTTCAAATTCTTGTATACCTCAGCAAAACGGTCATGGAAGCTGGAGCAGCAAATGATATTCAAGCAGCAGGTTTCAATGTTAGACATGAAAACATTGAAAATGTATCTTATATACTTCAGCAAACGGTCATGGAAGCTGACGGCAGTGTCACTGATCAATATAATCTTCCGGATTGGGGGAGATTCATGTGGTCGACATTATTTGAAGGTGTACGAGGCGGCATGGGAGCTTATCGATTTGGTTGAGGAATCAGATCCTGAAACCGATAGTTTGATGAGTAGAGAAGCAGATAGAGAATTCGTGACATTACGAGATCAGCATAGTGCAGTACAGAATGGTAAAAGATCTCCAGTAGCTCCCAAAACAATAGAAGAGGCAGTTGAAGCAATCAAAGGGCTTGCAAGAGAAAGGGTAAATGAATTTATGAAAGAGGAAGCCGAAGCAATCACAGAGCTTGCAGAAAAAAGGAAAAAGGGAGTTAAGGAAGAGGCTGAGATAAATGACAACGACAATAGGCAAGACACTTCCGTGGAATGGGAGAGAGCAGGGATCGCATTATACATTATACAAAATATGGTTCTTAGGTCAGGGGATTTGACGGAACTGATTAAGGAATTAGAGAGCACATTAGCACATATCATCGGTGCTTGCATTGAGAAAGTTGGGGTCGCGTTGGTGGAGAACAGCAGGAAATGGGCACAGGAGATGAAGGAAAAGAAATTGCTGGAAGCAGTTTACATAGCAGGAAAATCAACCGGGCTGATTGAAAAGCTGGGATGGGATGAAAAGCTGGGATGGTCATGGGATCACAATGTGCGCATCGCCCCCGATAACGGGTTCAACGCCTCAACAACCGAAGAATCGGCGGTGTAAGTAATAGTAACTGCATTCTTAAGAGTCCACTAGACGTGTTAAAAATGTCATTTCGAACTTTTTACACCGCTTTTAGAGTAATCTGTGGATGACAAGGACAAACCAGACGACTCCGAGTATCCACATGAGATGACATACTTTAATTGTATGTGTTGAAACAGAAACATGAGACATCTTAGTGTTGTCTACACTGTATGAATGTGTAAAAAATTGGTATTGTTTTTTTTTAATTAGTTGATTATGTTTGATTATTAACATAGTTATTTAATTTGTGGCTCTGAGTTTTTTATAAATTATAAGTTATCACATGTTATTTGCTTTCTATGCACTGTATGTTAGTGTTTTTGTTCATTTCTAATTAAAATAGATAGACATAATATAAATCAGTTTAAATCGTATAATTTTTTTTTAATATAAATTAAGAAAAACATAAATTTTAATGAAAAACAATTTTTAAATAAAATAATAAACATATATCATTATGAATATGTTATTTATTATTTTTATAATTTATTTAACTATTTTTATTCAAAATTCTATACACCACATGGTCAATAAAGACAAAAACTTCTTCATACAGTAGAGCATTTAATGCGAAGGCGGTGGCACTGTCAGCAGTTGGATCTCACTGGTGAGATCCGACCACGGACAGTGCGACGGCAGTCGCATTAAATGCTCTACTACATGTAGAGTAATTGTCGCCGAATCCTTTAAAAAATACATCTCATCAACCAATCATAATTCGGAACTTCACTTGCAGTTTATGTTTTGCCACGAATTACGTGTCAACTTTTAAGACCTCTAACGATATTATAAAGCGTTTTTGTGTTTTCAGTTTTCCGAAGGAAAGGAAGCAACGCTATCTTTCGCTATGATTAAATATTTAGATGAAATATTTAACGAAAAAAAAACAATATAAAAAACAATATTGCTTTTAAAGGTTCAAGTAGAGTTTACGATGATCTTCCATGATGTATTATCCGAAAAACGATACTTGATTTAGAAAGAGTATTTGAGATATTTGAAGGGAATATAAAATTAAATGAAGTTCTAAAAGATATTTAAATATGTTTTCTATATATATTTATGTTTACATCACTATATATATATATATATGATTTTAAATGGAATCTATCAAATACTGAAAAGATCAAAATTTTAAAGTGTACTCTTTCTTTTAGAGTGTAAATATGGAAGAAGCATTTTAATTTATATAATTTGTGTGTGTATATATATGTTTTAAATTTATTTTGAATTGTTATTTTTTTAAAAAGATACTTCAAATGAGCAGATAAGAAGTTATACATCCTTCGCTAGGCTATAGAATGCACATCTAAGCAATAATTTACTAAGAAACATGCTTCAACATCACTATAAGGATTAACATGTTTTTTTATGAAAGACATAATTTGTTTGTATTAATTCAAAATTAATAATGCTAAACTTAGCTTTTAGAATTCTAATTTTTAAATGTGTAGTTTATCTGTTTTTTTTAATTTTTATTAAATAAAAATAAAATGTTGTTAATATATATAAATATCGAAAATGTATGACCTAAAGGTTATATGAACAATATGGATTTATATTAATAAAGCTGTGATATTTATGAAAAAAATAGAAATGAGTGTTCTTTGTATATTGTAAGAAGATTTGTATATCAGCCCCAAGGGTTAGCTCAATTGGTAAGACGTGCGCACACTCTCTCGGTTCGGGGATCTTTCCATCTGAAAAAAAAGAAGATTTGTATATTGTAAGAAGATGTTATATTTGTCAATTTTATGTATTAGAAATTCTTCAATTAAAAAATGAACCTTCTAAGTATTTTGTAAGTTCTATATTATGGATTAACCTAAAAATGAACTTCACGATGTAAGTATTCTAAAAAACTACTTTAATATTATTATTTCATAGTTAAGAAACTTTGTAAGAATCAAATGACATGAAACAAAAGGAAAAATAGAGTGAAAATTAGAAAGGGAAGAGAGAATACTCCACCAACAAGGATAGTTTTGAGGATAATATGATAGCCTACTATTCATCTAAGATACCTTATTTATTGCATAGTTCATCAAAGATACCTTATTTATTACATAGTTCATCAAAGATACCTTATTTATAGCATAGTTCTTATGATAATATGATTTAGCCTAGTAATCATTAACAAATATCTTATTTATATTATTGCATAGTTCATCAAAGATACCTTATTTATAGCATAGTTCTTAGGATAAGATGATTTAGCTTACTAATCATCAACAAATATCTTATTTATATTATATTGTTAGCAATGTATATAATAATTTATCATGCATATTTTAAGTATGATAATATTTTACATATTACAACATCCATTCCTACAAACTTAAAGAAAATGATGAATGAAGAAAATACTCCATAAGAATAGAAGGTAATAATAAGTTTATTCAACATATAAATTATAATGTCTAAAATGTCTAAAAGTGATTCATTTCTAAGATTATAAAATTCATTTTATAAAAAAACCCTATGAGTCTTTGTTCCCTATTCTATATTCTACTTGGTTATCTTATTTTACAAAATTTTAACCTCATGCTCAATTGAATGTTGAAGATATTTTCAATAAAAATATTCAAAATTGTATTTATCTTCCATTCATTTTTACTTCTAATTAACATGTTTTCGAACTAGTACCTCCAAACCAAACAAATCTTGTGCATTACATTTTGGTGTTTTGTACACTAGAAACCTTATTTCTTCTTTGCATTTGGAGTTGTACATTATGAAGATCATCCTCCTTTTCTTGGTCTTCAATGTTGGAGGTTATTTGGTCTTCTTTTTTCTTTGCAAAGTATACAATCATAACTTTCTATGAATATATTGCATTCTTTCGCTAAAGTGTAAGCTATTATATTTGAATGTTTGTTGTTCATTTTTTTTCATTTTGAATTTTTGAACGAAAATTCCCTAAACCTAAAAAGAAAACACCAAGCTCCATCCCTCCCACTCCTTCAAAAAAGTATGGAATATAAATTTAAATGTTTGATTAGTAAATTAGAAAAAATATATTAAAATGTATGACATCATAAAACTTTCTTTTTGGATGATTCTTAAACAATTGAAACATTATCGAGTATAAGGAAGAAGCATTAACTTTGATAAGAAATCTATCAAATAAAATTAGAACTTGAACTATGAAAGAGCAAAAGATGTTATCAACCAGGCTCAAGAAATAGTATTTTTAATGAACTTAAGAGGGCCATAAAATAAATCATAAAAATAGATCTGCATTCCAATTCACCTCTTCACTTACATAGATAAAGATAAAGCCACTGTTTTTTTGTGCTTTGTCAATAAAGCATCCTTTTTCTTTCTCTTAATCAAGCCTAAGTGACACAAAATGCATTGAACTTGTTTGTATGTTGATTTGTCTCTTGTTCTTGTTAGACAATTATCTAATAGTGAAAACATGTTTTTCTTTGCGAAGACATAAATCTAGACACAAAGAAACTCAACACCCTTCCTTCTCAAATGATAATGCCAAGTGATCAATTAATTTGTGGAAAACCTTAAAAAAATCTTTATTTGTAAAACACATTTTATTTATTTCTAAAATTGCACAAACTTCATTTTTCTACTAAATATTTAACTATAATGTTAGCTTTTACTAATAAATTTTTGATAAAAATCTTCTATCCAACAACACTTTACTAATATTTTTATTTTTTCAAAATTTGATAAAGTTATGAGTATGTATGATGAAAGTATTATTAACTATAACTATAAGCTGATGTCCCTTTTAGTATATACTCATAACTCAATCAAATTAATATTTTCCGTTCAAATGTCTTATGGAAAATACGTTTTCGAAAAACTGCTTTTGGAAAAGGGAAATTACGAACCATTTACATCAAATTTTTTTTTTAAGCTCTACATTTATAGTTATTGGAAATTTTTTTAAATCAAATTTTCTTTTAAATCTTTACATTGTAACTATTGGATTTTTTTTGAAATCATTATTTTATCGATTTTTTTTTTTAAATATGGAATGTGAGGAGAAGTCTTCATGGTTTTGTGGTGTTGACTTTAAAAATAATTTTTTTTTGGTAAGTTCACATCTAATCTATTAAGTGAAGATAAAAATACAAGTGATGATACAAGTCTATGTTGCGAGAACACAAAACCGAGTCAAAATAGGCAATCTAAGAGTATCAAAAGATGATCCTCCCTATAAAGGGGAAAACAGATCTTAAACAATTCAAAAATACTGAATAGAGTAATTGAAAACCAGACAGACATAGACTAGATAGGTGTCATGTACTGGAAAGCAGAAAAAATATAAAAGCTGTGGATTCTAAACATCTGGAGGAACAAAACACCTGGCGTCAGAGTGGCTCATACGGAACATCGGTGATTGGGCAGCTCTATTCAGTGCCCCATTGGAGTACCTGCTTCGTGCCATTCTCCTGCTCCTATTCAGGTTTCTTGTTGAGGCCTATGGAGTCGTTGTTCGTGGAGTTGCCTGATTCCGGTGTTGGTTGCTTGACAAGTTGTGGTGACATCTTCCTGGTGGCTTTTCCTTTCTTCCTCACAAACTGCCGCTGTGGAGCGGTGAGGGTACTCTGACCTGGGGGTGGTGGAGGGGGAGGAGTGGGGAGAAGAGGAGGAGTAGGAGGCGGCGGAGGGGGTGGGGGTGGCGGAGCAGGGTCAGGGATGCTGTTGATGGCATGAAGAATGAGTCTGGTGAGCAAATTTTTTAAAAACCCAGTAATTTTCCCTGCGGGAGGTGGTGCAGGTGGCTACAGTAGTGGAGCCCGAGATTTCGTCTTCCCAATCTTCGACTAGGGATCTTAGCGCAGCTAGAAACTTGGCTTCGAATTCCCTGTTATTGGCATTCAGGTGGAAGGGTGGTTCCTCAAGGTTTCCAGCCCTTCCGCAACCTCTTCCTCCTCTGGGGTGTCTTCTCCCGCCTCTGAAAGGTGCTCTTCGTCTCGGCGGCATGGGGTTTCCAGAGAGCGCGTGACTAAAACAGGCAACGAGAGAGCGAAATAGACGGGGATTGCAACGGGGGGACGTGTGACTGGAACAGGCAACCGGGGAGTGCGTGATTGAAACAGGCAATGGGGGAGTGGAGCAGACTGGGAGAGGTTTTGGTGAAGCAGGCTTGAACATACGGGGATTGCACTGAGTGCGGTTGGCGGAAAAATTGGAATGGTGAAGAAACAGGGGAGGAGCCATCTTGCATCTCGCCCGATGAACATCCATGCGAGCCTTAATGACTCTATACCTAGCCTGCTCAGCCTTAATTGCCGAGGGGACTAGAACTGCCGTCATTTCTGTGAGTGCTGGTGTCATCGACGGAGGTGGCTGGATGTTGGTTGCCGGTGTAGAAATCTTCGTTCTCGTCGTGGATCGGAAAGGTGTCGGACGCATGAGGGAGCCGGTTTGCATGCTGCTAGCTGTCATGTGCCTGGCCGTTCACACCATCCAGTACCACAATCATGTCGACACCCCTATCCACATTCACATCACGATCTTCTACTGCAGCCACATCCACGTCATCCTGAGCCGCGTCCATGTCCGAGCCATCCTGTGCTACGTCCTTGTCCACGCCATCTTAAGCCACGTCCACGTCATCCTAAGCCACATCCAAGTCCACGTCCATGGCCTCGTGATTCACAACCATCCTATCCTCCGTGTCGTGTGTGTCCTGTCACCTCGCATCCAAGGGACTTTAAAAATAAATTTGAATACATATACGTATAGCAACAAAAAAATGGGTATTATATCTTTCCTAAATTACACCGACGATGTAGATAAAAAAGAATTAATGATCAAATTAAAATTCAGTCGGATGCAAGTTAAATGCTTCTCACATTATTGTAGGCGGAGATTAAAACATTTGAAATATAGCTAATTAATGCAGCATGTGAATTAATGAAGTCATGCTTTTCAATGACGATTCCAGTCTTTGATTAAAAGGATGCTACCTCACCTCACCCCATTATATGCCAAATTGCCAATGCAATAGAAAAGATCGTAGAGATGAGAAAGTCAACGCCGACACATCAATTTGTTCGGGATTCATGATTGCCACCTGTTAAGCAATCACTTTTATCAATAAAATGATATTTTTGTCCACGGAAAAACTACGACAGTCAATTTCAGTTGGGCCAGTTAGTGGGGGCCATGGAGGCGAGAAATACTTAGCTTGCTCCATGCCAATTAATGTTACCGCATTAATTATGATGTTTACTCTGTTTGTTGTGGTCTTCTTAATTAGCTTTTTTTTTTCTCTCAGAAGAAAAAAGCCAGTCTTTGATATTCAAAAAGAATCAAAAGACATCTTAAACATACATCATAGAATAACAAGGTCAATCCGTCCATCAGCACCCATACAGTCATGTAGAATGTCAAATACACATGACAGCCAGTACTGGGGAGAAGTCAAAACAAAGTCTGATCTTATACAGTCTTTTTCATCATTCCTAAGAACTCGGGTCAACAATATCCAAGTACTAGTGTCCTATCAAACATATATGCCATGGAAGATAAAAACTAGCTGAAAGTCACCAAAATACAGACAGTAAGTACATCCAATCAAATCAAGAACCAAAAAACTGTCAAAAAATAACAGCCATCAAAATAGAGAGAAAAATCCCTCTCCAATGATCAAACCATCCATGGTTTTCGAGAAATGACCAATACCCAAATCCATATTCAGAGCCTTCTTGGAAAGACCATCAGCTAGAGTATTGTGTTCCCGGAATATATGATTGAAGGACACTGGTGGGGCCAATCGCAGCATAGAAATGATATCATCGCACCAGTGTTTCAGAGTAGGTAAGTCCAAGGAAGATATTCTATTAACCCATGAGATAATCACCAAAGATTCACTGAATATCGTCTTAATGGGCAGACCCATCAAATGACAGACTCTGAGAACAGACCAAAGTGCCAAAAGCTCGGCCTGTGTATTGGTGCATTCCCCACATCCAACTGAAAATCCATAGTAATGGGTTTCACTGAGATAGATCATAAACCCAGCTCCGCCCAATTTTGTTTTTGCAGCACCATCAAAATAGCCCACAGGATAGGTATGATTCGGCCTAGGACCAATCTGCCTGATTTTTTTTTTCTTTTGTGGGACCGGGAATAGTGAAAGGGAGCTTTCAATCCTGGCAATGAGAAAGGAGGCATACGGTTTATGATCTTCAAAGATACAGGAATTTCGATGGAGCCAGATATACCAGAAAATGATCACAGGAGCATATAGAAAAGTAGCAGATTGGGCATGAGTATTGAACCAGTGGATTAAAGTAGAATGTAGATCGTCAAGTGGTACAAGAGTAAAACCCAGACAGGCCGCAAAGTGGTTTAAGATATTCAAAGTAAATGGACACCTTAGAAAACAAATGGCCGAAGTCCTCAGAATCCCCATTGCATAAAACACACAAACCAGGGCCATTGTAACCGCGGGATTGTAAGTGATCCCGGGTGAGGATACGGTCCTTCATACTCAGCCAGGTAAAACAGATCATCTTGAGAGGTATCTTCATATGCCACAGCATATACAGTTCACTGCTGTGATCCACATCATCATTGATTTTTAAAAGACAGTCATAGCTGCGAGCTGCAGTAATGGGGCCTGCATATTTTTTGTAGGACCACAGGAGTGTATCAGGGTCTCCTCGAAGAAAAATTCTATTAGATTTCAAAACTTTGATGTATGTGTCCCATTGACTGCTCCATGCATCACATAAGTCAAGTTCCCCCGCAGTAAACCAAACACCTGTAGAATAATTTATAACCTGATCCAATGTAGATATCCCGTAGTCTTCCAAATAGAGTCTCAGCTCTTCAGGTAGTATGAATGAACTATCCATACCAACAAGAGGGTCCACTCCCACCCGGATCTCCCTCCCATCACCAACCTGCCACGTAAGACCAGTCCCAACCCATTGAATAGTAGCAAGGAAGCCTTTCCAGATAATGGATGTATTGTGATGCCCGAAGCATTTCTGTCGAAACCAAGCATGTACAGACAAGTGTTTCATATATTTTTCCTTCAGCAGTAGATTCCAGATTCCCATTTGATTCAGAGCAAACCAAAATTTCTTCATTCTGAGTGAAATACTGAAGTGAGGGAGATGTTTTATTCCCCAACCCCCCATGGTTGTGGGACGAGCCAACGAATGCCAATCTGCCAGGTGGAATCTTTTATGCTTAGCCGAAGAACCCCACAGGAATGAGTAGATGAGCTTCCTGAGCTTGTCCAATATAGCCGATGGGATAGGAAACAATGCAAACCAGTAGACAGGCAAACTAGTGAGAATAGTACGCACCAGAATCAGTCTTCCACCCAATGATAAAAACCTGTTTGTCCAGTGAGTTATACGGTGCTCAAACTTCGTAATAAGCCACAACCAATCCTTAATACGGTAACCCGAGGGCTTCAAGTAGAAACCCAGATAAGTAAAACCATTATTGAGATGAGAAAATCTATAGGGCATGATTCCAGAAATGCTGTTCAGCAGGTCTTTATCAATATCATTATGTAGAAAGACAGACTTATCCATGTTGATCTTCATCCCGGAGGCATCACAAAACGTATCCAGAATGATCTTGAAAGCAAACCAATCCTCAAAGGTACCCATCCCAAAGAGTATCACATCATCCACGAAGAGCAAGTGGGTAATTGAAAGGTTGTTCGAGATCTTATTGCCCATGATAAGACCATTACGTTTTGCATCCTCTATCAGGAGACTAAGACCCTCTATGACCAAGATGAATAGTAACGGGGATAGAGGGCATCCCTGTCTAATGCCACGAGAAGCCGGGAAGAAAGAGGAGGGGGAGCCATTAACGAGGACCGCAAAATTTGCAGAAGAGATACATCCCAAAATCCAATTAACCCCCATCAAAGGAACCCCAATCTGGATGAGTATAAGCCTGATGTAAGTCCAGTTAACCCTGTCAAAAGCCTTAGTCAGATCCAGCTTCAGAATGAGAGCAGATTTCTTCCTTAATTTCACCGAATGTAAAACTTCCTGTGTAATGGCAACCGGTGCATGTATCAAACGGTTCTTAAGGAAGCCAAATTGTTGAGAGGTAATAGATGAATCGAGGAAGGGTTTGAGTCTCAATGCCGCCACCTTAGATATTAATTTGTAACATAAATTACACAGAGATATAGGCCTGTAATCCCCGAAGCAGATGGGGTGGTCCACTTTAGGTATGAGTGCAATAAATGTGGAGTTGATGGCCGGATCTACCTTCCCCAGCAGACGAGAGGACTCCACCAGGTGCACCAGGGAAGGACCCAGTAAATCAATAAAATGCAAGTAAAACTCCACGGTCCATCCATCTGGTCCAAGTGCTTTGTCTTTTTTAAAGGACTTTAAAGCCTCCTCTATCTCAGCAAGGGTGACAGGGCTGGTAAAGGCAGAGGAATCTTCCCCAGATATATAAGATGGAAAGAGGCTTCTTAATTAGCTTGTAGCATGGTGAGTATTACTTGTTGTTAGTGAACGGTAAATGTTTTAATTTTTTTTTTTGTTTATTGTCACCTGGCTTGGAATTTCATACTTCTTTCACCTGTCAAACTAAAATTTATGACTGTTAATTTTTTTTTTAATGTTTATGAAGGAAAAGTCTTAACAACCCGAGAAACTGAGCCAAAACAAGGTTTGCTCAAATATATTCTTAAACAATAATTAAAAAACAAATAAAAAAAAGTTACAGAATGGATCAACAATGCGTACCATAGCCTTGGATTGACTTAAAAATTATTTTAAAAAAATAACTCATAAATAAATAAATTATAAATAAAAACAAAGGTTATTCACTAAATCAAAAAAATGAAAACATAAAACCGCAGAAATTCCAGCAAATTAAACCATCTTTAAAAATAAAAACTCTTCCAGATGCCATACCTTTCAATGAAAAGCTCTATGGAAAAAGTCATACTGAAAGATGTGAAAAGAGATGACGCAGCTGCTGAGAGTTTCCAGCATTATTTAGATGCTTTCAATAGCAAAGAAAACATCTTACATCAGTCAAGATGTGAAAAGAGATGACGCAGTTGCTGAGAGTTTCCAGCATTATTTAGATGCTTTCAATAGCAAAGAAAACATCTTACATCAGTCAAATTCAAGGCCTGCTCCTCAAATGTTTTACATTCAACTTTGTTTTCCAAATTTTCTCACCACAATGGAAAAGGAGAAGATAAACAGGGAAAAATCTTTTAAAAATGGCTATAAAAAAAGAGGCTTTTAATTTATCTTCTAGCTTCTTCTATTAATAATCCAATTTTCACTTTTTCAAAAACTCACAAACGCTTTTAATTTATCTTCTAGCTTCCTCTATCAATAATCCAATTTTCACTATTCCAAAAACTCACAGTAACTTTGCTGGAATAAGCTTTGAAGATTAATAACTCACAATTACTTGCTTGAACAAGCTTTGATGATTAACGAATTTTGAAAGTTTTTTTAAAAATCTCACAACTCCAACTATGAACCTGCATGCCATAAAAACAGGAATACAAGAGGATTAATAAAAAACATGATATTATAGGTTATAACATAAACACACATTTAGAGGAGGTAGTGAAAAAGAGGAACATACAGGATGTGGGGAACTCAGGATCAAACCAAAGTCTAATTCCTCTCTCTCGTTCTCCAACTCTTGTGACAAGGAGATTAATGCGGAGTTAGTTCTTTCTAATTTCCTAATATCTCAACCATCTTCTTAATTTCTGATGTGATATGATTTTGCAATGAATGCAACAGTACATATTTATAAATTCACTAATATCTATTTATATTTTATTCATTTTACTTGGGTTTTCCCCTTATTTTGTGATTCATTTGCATTTATTGTTTCACCATATAATTATGGTAGTTTAAACCATCCTTCTGCTTTAACCCATGAGTAGATGTACTACTCACATTATCGGGACTTAATATTGGGCACTACCAATAGAGTGTGGCAACGCGCAGGGATCAAATTTGAAGGGTAGGGTCCCATTTCACTTTGAAGGGCTATGACTTTAATGTTGACATGTAAAAATAAATCATTCTTTTCATTTGAAAATGTAATGGAATATCAAAACTTTATTATTGTTTTTTGAATTCACTAATGTAAGTTGACAATATTTGCATTGTTTAGGGCTATAAATTTTAATGATCAATGTTATATTAATATGGGCTAGTTAAATAATTCAAGAATCCGTATAAAATAAATTTTAAAAACAAAAAGAAAAAAACAGATAATACTAAGAAATCACTTGTTTTATAACCAATAAATATTCTATTATACTAGGGAAGGGAGATTCTTACTTCATACTAGAAAGGGAGAGGATGTGTGATTTGTGGATTATTTGTAGAAGATCTAGTGTATAATGGGAAAAAGATGATGAAGAAGAGGGATAAATGAGCATGAGAGATAAGAGAAGAGCCTAAACAACAAGTTCAATATTCCAAGGTGAGGTTGAGATGAAACATGATGGGAAAATAAGGAGAAATAGCATGCCCTATGAATAACATCTAAGGTTGGTGCCAAGGAAGCACTAGGAAAAACATCTTGGGAGAAGAAAACATTTTGTTCTTGAGAACTTTAGGATTGAGAGATGAAGGGGATTTGGAGAATCACCGAGAGTAATTTGAAAGCTAAGAAGTGTTGGAAGTGTATGATATTGAAGATGAAATGGGGAGAAGGATATGTAGCCAAGATTGATGTTGGGGTTGGAGGGTAGCCTAAAAAAAACAACAATGTACAGATTTGGGTGGGCCCGGAGCCTAAGGAACCAAATAGCTAAATAGGTGAGATGAATTTGAGTTTGTTGGGTGAATCTAAGGGCCAAGAGAATTAACTAAATAGACTATTATTGGGGTGAAGGGAAATCCTCAAGGAACCCAAAATGTTAGAATTTCTTAGGTGGGCACTGGGCCAAGAGATCTTGGAGGAGTAAGTCTAGACCTAATTGCTTTGATACCATATCATAAGTAACAATTTCACTATCAATAGAAAGAAAATAACAAAAGACAAAATACAAAATTTGTTGAATTCGCTTGAAGAAATTAGAAAATGTGATAGATTAGAGGAGTCAAGTGTAGTTGGTCCACGAAACCCAACCATTAAGATAGATTAGAATGGAAAGCATAATTCCATAGATTTGGCAAGGACATGGGGACTTCACTTAGTGAACCTCTCACATAGCTCGTGCGATCGTGAGATATTAAAGAATACCCTTAATTTCAAGAGATATTGACCTAAATGCTTTTTGTTGAAACCCCCTCCCAATACTTAAAACCTCCTCCCCACCCCTTTTTATACCTCAATCCTTATAAACCACCCTACCCACCCACACCTTAAACCCCTCATCCCCCCAATACCTGCAATATATTGGTTCGATTTTTGATAATTTTAAAACCCACAATATGAACTAATGTGATAGGATATTGGCCAACAAGTGAAGCCCCCGTGGGCAAGGACCACTCTTGTAATCTTACAATGAGTCCATAATCTAATTATCTATCCCTCATAAACTAATAAACTAATTTACTAATGTAAAATAATAGCATTACGTTAGTCCATGCAACACAAGGATAGGCTGAGATGACTATCTTAACTAAATCACTAAATAATCTAATGTTTTATATCTTGAACTATGGCTCCTCATGGGAGGATCAATCATATTCACTAGGGCACATTGGCTTGGATATTAGTGTGTTGGGATAAGGAACCATGTTTTCTATCATGACTATTCATAATGTATTTATTGTATCATTACTTGAGAGGTGTGTACCTCATGAAGGACACTAGGGAGTTCCATTCCAAACTCCTAATGATCATAGGAACCAAGCAAGAAGTTGTAACGTCTGCAAAGAAAAATAATTCACTAGGTCAAAGATCATTGGTAACAACACTGAGAGGATGATTATGCATGGGAATTACAGTATAAAATTAAAGGAAATTATCCTTATTTATTTGTAGACAACTCAACTTGAGGGACAATATTTTTGAGGGGAAAGAGTTGTAACACCCTATTTTGTAACTTTCCTACTTTAGTCACCTAAATATAGATGGTTGACTTATTTTATATTACATACATCACGGGACATTATTATTACTATAGATACCAAGATAATATTTTGAGGATGACGTTAGCTTCATTGGGTTATGCACTTCTAGTGATCATAAGACATGTGATTGCTTGTAATGTATTACATATTCATTTGAGTTGGAAAATGTATATGATGAGTTTACTAACTAAGGTAGTTGGAAGTGATTCAACATTTACATGGAATTAGTGTGGTAAATCATGTATATGATGATTTATCATTTCCAACTACTTTTTATGCAGGATTAATCAAGAGTTAGTGTAGAAGAGGAAAATGAAGAACCTTTATCGGCGATGGAAGATGAGATTGGGAAAAGGCCCATTTAGAAATAGATTGGTTCTCTTGTTTTGTTAATGTGAACATAGTGATAACCATTAGGAGAATTGTTTTTTTTTATTGCATTGTTCTTTGGCATATTTATTTTGTGAAGGGAATTGTTTGTTGACTATCCTACAAAGTTGAAAACTACTCACAACTTTTTTGAGTACGTAATATGAAGTTGGGGATGTATCTATCTTGATGGGGTTCTAAAGCTTATTTGTGTCTAGAATTGTTTTGAGAAGAGCTCCAATACTAGAAGTGCTATGTTCCAAAAGCCAAAACAAATCAAGCTTGAGATCCCAAACAATAATAGAAAAAAATGAAAAGATGTTTTTTGTCTAGTGCCAACGTATCCGCCTT
>LPNX010356459.1:10933-24416 GCA_001517045.1 Pseudotsuga menziesii | reverse complement strand
CTAAGATGGTTTTTTTCATAATCTGCTCATCCCTAGTGTAGATTTAAATGAGCGGACTTGATTTTTCATCTTTTAATTCCATCTCTTTTGAGTCTTCCATTTCTAATATTAGATGGCACAGATTCTTAGCACATTTCCATCAAGTGGGTTTTCGATTCTACTTTTTGAGTTTTCTTTCAATGGGATTTTGGGATTTTCTTTGGATGGGAGGTTTCCAAGTGACCATACTCAAAGTATGATCTACATCTAAAGTCGAGTTTCTCATCACCTAATAGTTTCTTCCACTTTCAAGCTACCTTTAGGCTAGCCATTTGTGAAGTATACTTCTACACACAACCTCATATATTGTGATTAAATGCTTATGGCATGTTTATGTAGAGCATAATGAATATTCTCCAAATAATTTTATGGATACTAGTGACTAGTGCCCCTAAAACTTAAGACTCCTAAAATTAGGACATCTACCAATCCACATTGAGGGTAGAAGTCCAAGATTCTATGGAGGGGTAAAAGAGAAAAAGACTAGTAATTCATATATAAGCTTTTCTCACTCATCAACCATGGCATAATTAAATGTAGAGTGTTATCTACATCTTCAATAGATTTGAATTTTATAATAAAAAATCCTAAAGAAAAAAGATAAATGCATATCTAAGTAAATCCAAACCTAAGCAATCCCCTTATAAATATATAACACGCTTTGTTTCTTCTCTAGTTGACACTCAAATTTATCCTATCTCGTTGATTGAGCTATTCTTCTTTTTTCTTGAGTTGATAGTCAAATTTATCCTCTCTTTTTTCTTCTTTAGCTGACACTCGAATTTATCCTATCTCATTGATTGAGCTATCTGGTTGATTGAGCTAGTGGTGGGCATGAATGGCCTTCTAATTATGGCTATCAAAAGCGGGATTATCTGAAGAATGTTTATAACCTCTTCGAAAAACTTTTTTATGGTCGTCAAAAGTGGGATTATCTGAAGAACGTTTTTAGAGGGAATATGATGGTCTTAGCATGAAGCACATCTTTCCGTCTGCAACGAAGATTACTTCCTCATTCAAGCCAATCCCTCTTCCAGAATAAATGTATTTTCAATACCTCTATAACATAAAGCATCATTCCAAGAGGAGCACCTCTCATAAAGGTCACATCGTAAATCTGCAAGGGACTAAACCAAATATGATACTTGGGGTTCAAATCCCAATATTGGGGGAAGAGCCATGTGATGGGATGATAAAGTCACATAGAACCCTAGATTTCCCTCTACAAACTCATACACATTTCATTCAGGTCTTCTTTACCATAATAAAGACAACAAGAATGGAGGTCCAAAGTGTTCCTGAAGATCGGTGAAACTTTGAAAAACACTCCTACTTTGATGAAAGTGAATTACAATAATCCCAATAGGTTGAATTCTACTAACTATTAGACTCATAACTCCAGAAGGAGGGAAACCCATAAGCATTGAATAATATTATTCGATCGAAAACTTGATTTCCAAGGGATATGACTAGAGATGAAGCTATATTTTCGATCATGGAGTGGTTTGTAGATCCAACGACTAGTGGCATACTTCATCACAAGTTTCAAAAAAATTGGATGTGGAAAGTTACCCTTATATTTATTGCACTAGAAGGCAATCCAACTAGAAACACATCCAACTCTGTTCTCCACATACAAATTTCTAGACATATTTGAAAATCCACAATGCAAAATGCTGCAGAATACCTGTAAATTCATAGCAACCCAGTCATATAAGGAGCCTGCTGGACGAATCATGAATGCAAATGTTGAACAAGATGTTTGTAAAAAGCTTGTTGGATGAATTGCAGAAGATGTTTGTAAGGACTCAATAATGCAACTTTCAGCTTTGCAATCTGTAGACGCACATTAGACCTGGATTTCAAGGGGTTTGTTATGGTTTAAAATATGACATGCAATGCTGCATTTTGCATAAACTTAAGGATCTGGAAATACGAGACTGGTTTTCTCTGAACCTATTTTAAAAAGAATAAAGCATCTTTTGGGAAACAATTCATAAATGAACAGAAGAGAAAGAGAAAGTGGAACTCATCATTAATTGAATCTGCCTCTTAAATTTCTCTAATTAATAAATCATGCAAATTCCATTTTGTCTCTAACGATTTTTTTAACCGTATTACTATAATTGAAAAACCTGTTTTAAATAACAAATACAAATTGCTTGGAGTTGGAATACCTATGTATAGTTATTGTTGTTTGTGTGGAACTCTCCATTTTCCGAAAACCCAACTCTCCATTTGCCAAAAACCCAGGACATAAATGACAAGACAAGGAAACTTGATAACAACATAGCGCTGAGGAAGAATGATTCAATGGAGTAAACCCCCCATCATATATATATATAGTCCTGCTGTTGCATTAGCCATTTCCAACCTCCAAAACATACTCAATCTGGTAATTATTATGGTAGATTCATGCGTTGGTGCCATTCATGGATTTAAATATGCAAATTTTGTAAAGTTGTCCTGCAAGTTGCATGGGTAGAGATTACTGTTGTCACTCGAGAGTCAATACTCATTAGTCAGGTGGTTTCCGCAACACTAGGCAGTGGGCATTGGTGTAGGCTGAAGGCTCCAGCCTCCATTCCATTTTTCATTTTGCATCAATGCACTCGTTGGGCCGACTCCGTTGTCACATTGCTGATCAATGATGGCACAAGAAAATTCAATGGATTGTGGTTATAGTTTTTCATTTTGCATCAATGCACTCGTTGGGCCGACTCCGTTGTCACATTGCTGATCAATGATGGCACAAGAAAATTCAATGGATTGTGGTTATAGTTAATGGCCTATGGTAATGGCACCTACCGTAATCAGGACTCAGCAAAATGTTACAAATATGTACTATGTGCATTATGGATTCCAGTCTGGACTGACGTTTGGTGATCAAATTAAATACATTCACACCGTAACTGAGATGACACCCTGTCACTTACTCACCGACCCCCAACTCCAAGCCACGGTGCCACTGCTAGATGGGACCGAGAATCACGACTCACGCCATAGATTGCAGTGATCACATTCATGGGTGACGGAATCACGAATGATGAATCACTAATTCACCATGTATTTCGAGTGATGGGTGTCACGGGTGACAGGTCCCACTATCTACAGTGCCACTAAAAACTAGAGTGACCACTTGCACTGACAAACCCCACTAAAAAACTATCAAACGGGGGCAATGGCTAAATACTGGACAGACTTTCTCTTGGGAGGGGAGCTTGTCCAATGTACACCGTTGGATGAGAAATCCGACGGTGTGCCCTGGACAGGCTCCCCTCCCGAGGGAAAGTCTGTCCAGTATTTAGCCATCACCATCAAACGGGTAGATTTTGGTGTTGCCCTTTCAGGGAAATTTTCAAAAACCAGTGACAGTTTCATTGTTGACGGGCCTATTCACGAATTAAATTTATTTTGCATGTTAAAAAAAAATTCGGTCTTCTATGACGAGTAAAAGGGTGCTTGACGGGCTCTAAAGGCTTCAAATTTGAAGCCTTCAACGGGCACTACCAACAAGGTGACTTAATTAATAAAATATATATACTAATATCATCCCCTACATCATTTGCATAATAATATGAGTACAATTTTATTTCTGGTAGTGTTTGCATCTACATTGGAGAGCTATTATATCTACTAATATTTTTTTGGAAGTCTCAATTTCATCTCTGAAATGGCAGTGAGCATAGAGCTTACCTGCATTTGCAGGTAGATATGGCTATCTCATCAACCAAACTCTATGCTATGCCACTCTGCAACCTAGTATGCCTTACCACCTACAATGATATTTGATATTAGAAATTATGACAGGTTCTGCAGGAAGTTAAACGTCCGATAGGCGTTCTACAAATTTACATGCCGGTAAAAACTGAGGTGTTTAATTTATAGCTACATGTCAAATACTTTCCAAATGAGGAAAAACGTGTTACAGGCCACCAAATTCCAGGCCTCACTACTACACACTATTTTTTTTTTTGGGAAACCTCACTTTTTTTTGACAAATTTAATTAGATCGAAATAAGTTTCATGGGATTTTACTTGGATAAGGTTTTACTTGACTAAATTAACTTTGATGGAATTTTACTCTTAATTTTGAAGCTCTACACAACTTTACTACAACAGTCTTAAAATATTATATACCCAAAATATTAAATAAGACTTGTTTAAAGCACTCTGAGGTTAAAACTTGAACTTTTACATGGTAAAATATTTGAGAATTTTGTGTCTTTTACAAACTGTAAATGTAAACAACATTCATACAAGTAATTATGGAGAATATGTGCCACATAACAAGAGAACTATTACAGCATTTACATACTTGGAAATTTGCTTGGATGTTTCAACTTTTAGAGAGGTTGAGTTCTCAACACATTCCAAAACACAAGCTTGAGCTCTGAAACTGTTCTCAGATTTTTTCTTCTTCTGCGTTCTCTCTTACTCTATTCTTCTCATTGAGATTGTTTTTCATTTTTCTTCAACCACTTATACACAAACTTAATTTAGCTTCTCTTCAAAACTACGGACTACCATTAAAGACTGTGAATTAATACATTCATACTCTCGTGATTGACAAACTTGTACTTCTACAATGCAGATCTTCTTGTAATTAATATTTGGCAAACTTGTACTTCTACGATGCAGATCTTCTTGTAATTAATATTTCCAACCTTTTGATTGTTAACCATCAGTGAAAAGATCGCATCAGATTCTAAAGTAGCGCCACGTTTGATAGAAGAATGCAGTTAGTGTTCATTGTAGTTCTGCCACCTTTTTTTAGATCGTCCATACGTGGTTGTTAAAGGCATACAAATTATTAAAAGCTACGCTGTCGGCTTACCAATACGCAATACTTTAGAATCCAAGGAGAGGTTACCACCATATTTTTTAATCAATTTTCATTTGATTTCCTTCTTTCTTTGTAGGATCGATGGTGGACTTGGGCTGGAATATTTTCAAGAGTCATTTCAACAAATACAAAGAAGATCCTGTGGAATATCTCCGATCAGAAATCAAGGCAGAGGATAATGAACGCATGAATATTTAGCGAAATAAGAGATTATACTCCAGCGCAATGAATGATGCATTCATGCCATCGTTTCGATAAGGAGAAAACCACGGAGGTTAGATCCCAACACAGAGAGGAGATCCTGCAATTTGTCCCAATTTCAATATGCCTATATAAAGAGAATGGATTCGACTGCTTAAAAAGGGAGAAAACGCTCCAAATTTGATCGAAATTATATTGTTCTATTCGAGATTTCAGTATGTTTTTCCTACGGATTCGAAATATGAAACTACTATTTGATTCTATTAGTGATATTTCACAGGGAGCATTTGGCAAGAGTTTCTCTCAAGTCAATTTGTTACTCATCTATAATACGCTGGTACAATTGTGAAATTACTTTCTCTTCATTAAGACTTTGTTGTCCTTATATATATATATATATCTATATATATATATATATATATTAAATAGTACATGAATGATGATTTCTTGTCTTTTGAGTTTGTGTTTTTTAATGGTTTGAATAAACAATTACACATTTATACTTTGATCAAATCAATTAAATATTTTGATTCTTCTTGGGTTAGTACATGTATGTATCTATTTTAAAATTCAAATCAATTAAATAACAACAATAGTAATATAAAAGCTTGCTAAGTGGTAGGGATAGGATTGTTATATTGTATTGGCTTAGAAAGATAGACTACAATCTTGGAACTGCTAAATTATTCATTTTTTAGTCTTAATCTTAGTTCTAAATTTCTTTTGTTTAAATAATAGACCTGTTGGTGTCTTTTTTAAATTTCAGTTTTTTAACAACAAACTTTATAAACACACCTTGAGACTGATATCTATCTTAGAGAGTAAACCAACAAAGGTAAAATGGCCTTAATCTTGTGAAAAACAACTATTCGAAACACACAGAGGGATGCTTTAAGATTTTGGTGTGGGTTGCTTTTTCTTAAGTTGGCCACATGACAGAAATCCACCCAATGGGATCATGTCACATTGTCAATTGCATAAACAAGGGATTTAATCCCTAATTGAAACCTATTGGATTAAATTTCCATGAACAAAACCTATACACAACAATATGATCCCTTAATAGGGGGTGTTTTCCCTTAGAGATACATATGGGTTCCATTCTCATATATTTCATGCACAATGTATTGGTCTCAAGGACTTAACAATATTTGTGGTAGGGAAACATATTAGTGTTGTTTACATTTATTGGGGAAGGGAATCATTATCCTCAAGAACTAAATAGAGATTATTAAGATCAAGTTCCATTGACAGGCCCTCAAACCTCTACATATGACCTACGTTAGTTAATAATAACCCCGAAGGGTACTATGCATGCCATCGATGGGTTAGTTGTGGACCATGAATGTGTTTTATAGGCCTTTGAGTGGTATGTGAGTGAGATATAAGTTTCATGGGTAATTTTTGTGCATTGGAAATAGGTTTGGACAATTAAACATGATCAATGGGGTAAACACAAGCTTTAATCCCTAATTGAACATTTTTTAGCTCAAGTACAATGAGCAACAACTAGACACAAGAAAATAAGCCCACAATAAGTTGTCTTTGCCATAGGATTTAGATATAGGTTCCATTACCATGTATTTCATGCACAATGGATGGGTACCAAGGCCTTAACCATATTCATGGTATGGAAACAAAAATCTAATTAAATTTACATTTGTTGGGGGAAGGGAAGCATTACCAAATATGAAACTCTAAATAGAAATTCTTAAGATCAAGTTCCATTACAAGTGCTCAAACCTCCACATATGACTTATGTTGGTTAACAATCAACTCCAAGGGTGATATCCATGTCATTAATAGGTTAGTTATGAAGCATGAATGTTTCTAGAGGTCTATCCAATCCTCCAAGGTCATAAGAGGAGAATAATGGACCTCGTGATCTAAATCCCACTTCTTAAGTTCAATCACCATGAACAACACCTAGAAACAATTTAATGTAAACCCTCTCTTTTGGGTGTTTGGAATCAAGGTTGGATAATGATTCTATTAATAGGTTGTGCACACCGAGGATGGGACATAACTCCTTGAACATAGACGAGAAAGGAAAACAAGTAAATTAGGGATATTTTTTAATATTCTTAAACTTAAGATCCTTGAATGCGTGCTCAAACTACCACATTAATCATTTGTAATTATTTTCTAAAAACCTCCAAGTGGTATGCAAGTGTCATGGGTAGGTTTTGTGCATTGAAAATAGATTTGGACCGTGCCACATTGTCAATGGGGTAAACAAGGGGTTTAGGCCCTAGTTGAACCTTCTCAAGCTCAAGTACCATAAAAAAATACTAGACACATTAACACACACCCTCAATAAGAGGTCTTTACCATAGGAGCTAGATATGAGTGCCATTAGCTTGTATTTCATGCATAATGGATGGGTCTTGAGGCCACAACCATAGTTGTGGTATGGAAATAACATGTTAAGGCCATTGGCATTGGTTGAGGGATAAAAGCATTATCCTAAATAACTAAACAAATATTATCAATATTAAGTGCCATTGGTGATCCCTTACACCTCCACATATAACTTTGTTGGTTATCAATCAACTCCAAGGGTTCTATGCATGCCATCGATAGGTTAGTTGATCACAATGAATGTGTGTAGAGATCTATTTAATGTCATAAGAGGAGAATAATGATATTTTTTTCTCTAAATTCAATGTGTCAGTCTCATTTACCATGAAAAACACCTACAAACCATAATATAAACCATCTCTAAGGGGTCTTTAGCATTAAGGTTGGATATGGATGTAAGAACATTATCATAACGAGGATGGGTCATAGGGCCTTAAACATGGTTGAGGAAGGAACATAAATTCCTTGAGGACATTGTTGAGTATTCTTAGATTCAAATCCTTAAATGCATCATTGTATCATCACATTAGTCCTTTGAAGGGGTTATATGTATGAATTCAAGTGGGATACAAGTGTTGTTGATAGGTTTTGTTCACTAGAAATATATTTGGATCAGGAAACATTTCCAATGGGGTAAACAAGTACCTTAATCCCTAGTTGAACCTTCTTGAGTTCAAGTTCCATGGATAAAACATAGACACAAAAAATGACTCACTCAATATGGGTTCTCTTCCATAGGATCTAGATATGCATGTCATTAGCATGTATTTCATGCATACTAGATAGGTTTCAAATCCTTAACCATAATTTTAATAGGGAAACACACCATAATTGTCATAATACCCCCTCTATGTAATAGTGATAAAATGCAACTATTTATGATAGGGAACGATGAAACTGAACCACTAATATTCTGCATTATATAATGAAGATTATCTACCTTTGAGCTATCACTTTGCAACTTCATATACAAGAAGAATATTTGTATTTTTTAGAGATTTTTTAAGCAATGAGCACAAGAAGCATTGAGAAATAGCTTGTTGAAGCAACCAAGGTATGGAGGAGTGAACCAAAGTTTGATTTACTCTAAAGAAACTAGTGGAACCAATTTTATGTGTATTGGCTCATAGTTAAGCATGAACCACAAAGGAGCCATGAGCATAGGAGGCACATGTGGTAAGACGATGCAAGATGGATGATCCATGGCATTCAAATGGTCATATAATGCGCATTGGTGGTACATTGGATCCATACATTCCATACTAAGGAAAATCCAACCAAATAACATGTGTTAAGATGTGATAATGGGTATTTTAACAATTCTAATTGTTGATGATCAAACTGGCTAGTCGAAAAAGGATACTAGACTTTCTTACAATAAGTTCTACACTAAATAAACATAAATATTTATTTTTTCTAACACATAGAATTACTTAGATCAAATATGGAACTTTAACAATATAGAAAAAATGTTAGTTTAGGGATTAAGACCTTGTAGCATAAGCTGTATATTTTTCTCAGATACTCATTCCTCAAGTCAAATATGGAACTTTAAATGTATATCATTTGATGACTGTACAAATCAAATACACCATGTAAATCAAAATGCAACCAGAAAGAAGCACAAGGACATACATCTCATAGAATAAAACATATTAATCAAAATAAATAATTTGACAGGATAGCATACCCGCCAATGTTATGCCCAATGAATACCTTAAATGGAGAAAAATTGTTTCACAAACCCTACACTTAAGAAGAACATAAAAATAAAGTTATATATTACAAACTTTATTTCACTTGGACTAGGAAAAAATTAATGCATACTAATAAAAAAAATAGACATATAGATGTAAAGTGGGTGAGTTGTCATCATCTGAGGATGCAATAAGTTGTGTTGAAGGTTCAAGATTCAATTGTAAAACAAAAAAATGATTTTTAGCTGCATCCACATATCTATTAACTGAAATAGGATGGCAATGTCATTTTTCCAAAGTTAAGAATTGAAGCTACAAAAATATAAACCAAACCTTATATGCACATCATCACCAAAGAAATGTTTACTTAACATTACACCTGATTAACAGATGCATTACCTAATGATCAGTTTCTAGCATCTTAAATCCAAAACCACTCGGTATAATGTACACAAACTTGAAAATTTTCATAATGCATTGCTAAACTATATGAAGTGGATTCCATTATATGTTGAACCTTCTAATTCCAAGAGAAAAATGAGTTACATTGCAAAAAAAATGTACTATTAAACATCCTTGCAAAAAAATGTGTACCATTAATTTCTTGAAATTACATAGATTTTGTTCACTCGGTGACAATTATCGAAAAATTACTATGGTAAAATACCACACTTTCAACGGTGGAAAATGAATAGGTATTGTACTATGCAATATATGAGACATAAAAATCCCCGTTGTCAACTTCAAGGGCCAACAATTTTGGTGGATTTGTATTGATGTCCAAGCTATGGACTTGTAATCAAGAAATTGGGAGCTCTATTGCATTACTCAGAAATAAAATTAATAGAAAAATTACATCCTCAATAATGAATAAATGAGGAAATACAAACACCGATGGGTTGTATAAGTTTTTGAATCCATGTGGTAAGAGCACCTCTATTGTCCTATGAACATGTGAAATACTCTTACTGTTGATGAAAATGTCATTGATGCCAACATGGACTTGTAATGGCCCTATAGGTTTCCATTGATGCCACCAAGTCCCACTTGCAATGCCTTGGACCCCTTACAAAGTGGGTTTGTACTTTGAAGCACCTTGTACCCACTTAACAAGGTCCTTGTAACCACAAGGATGGATCTTGGAGCCACCACCTTAATGAAGACGTTGAAGAGCCTGTTGATGGCGATGGATACCTTGGAGATTGTATTGAAGGCCTCGTGGATGATGGAGAATCCCTATATGGGTTGGAGAAGCATTAATGACCCATTTCGTGTTCATTCATGTTCTGATGATGTCATGTTACCCCAGGAGGAGGCCTAGCAACCCCACAAGTGATGTCATGATGGATCTTGACCCTTGGAGGTCTCTTGGTGTGGTTGAGGTGGTTTATAATCCTATGAAGCTCCTTGCTTGATTAGGAATCCCTTGGACCCACATTTGATGACTTAATTGTCGTTTTCCCCTTAAAGGTGATGATGTGGTCATTAATGACTTGATGAAGACCTAGAACCCTTGATGAAGATCTTGATTCCCGTGTAGCCCTTGCTGGTGTCATGGAACCCTTGGAGATGGTCATTATGCATGAGAAGGTTTGGAACCCACATAAACAGCAACATGATGACCCTTGGACACTATATGATCATTGATGGTGTATTTTGAAATGATTTGGGAATTGGAATCCATACATAAGGTGGTTTGTAAGACCATGATTATTGGAGCCTTTGATATGATGGAATATTTGGTCATGATGCCCTCATCACTTGGAGATGGAGTCCTATGTGATGGGGCTTGAATTCCATGGAAAGTATCCTTTTAAAATATTATATGATATCTTTGAAAGAGTCCATGAAACCCTTGCATGTGGTGTCTTGGGTATTGAACCCATACACTTGGTAGATTGTTGATGGTGATGTATGGTCCTCTTTGTGATTATATGGCTATTGGTATGTAGATGGAGGTATAACCCATGCATGTTCCTTGATATGTTGAAAAACACTTTGAAACTCTTGTAGTTGGTGGTATAGTCTTTGGAACCCTCATGTGTGGGGTCTTTGACGTCCTAAACATATTGAAGAATTTAATGGTAATAAACCAAGAATTTTCAAATAATCTCATCATAGGGAGATAGTCCTTGTCAATCCATTTATGTTAATATGTGGAGCATCTTTTAACTCCTTACGATTGAAGAGATATGAATTTTTGAAGTTGGTGTACCCCACATTTTTGGGTCAACCGACCAAACAACAGAGAATTTAATTATTTGTAATGTTGAATTGCATGTCGACCCAATTTGAGGTACTAAATTTTCTCCACAACCTCTATAAATATAATACCAAACATTTCATTTGATTATCAATCAAGTCTCTCTTTGGTATTTCGCAACTCTTGGAGAAAATTGTGAAACTTTGCGGAGGAGAATTTTATTGGGCATTTTCACTAAAATTGGCATAACTTTGTCATACGGAATCATAATTACAAAATTATTGACCTGTTTGAAATATTGTTACAAGGGGTATGTGGTGACACTATCTAGAGTTTATTTTTCTTTTTTATATTATTTCTTCATCTTTTTATCTTCGAAATGTATGGTTCATGCTCTTGGGTTTCTCTTATTATGACACATGTCTCTCATGGATAGAGTTCATCTTTGATCTTAGTATGTCAGCCTCTATATTGGTATATATATTTGAATTCGTAATGGTGTCGTAATGGAGGATATGATGATGATGTTGCATACCTTTATGATATGATACACTTTATGATGATAATACATGTGATAATGATAAACACTCTATGGAGTTGATGCATTCCTATACAATATGATGTACATGCATACCATAGTGTGATGCACTCCTATACAATATGATGTACATGCATACCATAGTGTGATGATGCTCTCCTATGCACTATGGCGTATATTTGATGATGAGGATGTATACCCTATAATGATGATGCATACATATGATGATGATGCATGCCTTATGATGAATGAAATAAAGTCATAACTATTTGATGAGTGACTGGGTATGATGAGGCATACAAGGATGTACATGAGAAGACCTAGGACTGTTGCAACAATGATGAGTAGAAGACCAACATGATTGAACAGAGATTGATGAGAAGATTGACCACACCAGAGATTGATGCATATATTGAACAGATATTGATGAGCAATGTTGACCAATAGAGTGATGAGCAGAGATTGATGTGTAGAGAAGAGGTTGGTTGTGCAGCAGATCCATATGATTGCTTGCAAGAAGAAACTTGCACTTGAGGATTGGACTCCTCAAACACTTCTTAGTTGGAGCTAAGGAAACCAGGCTGGGAGAGTTGGTTCTCTTTTCATCAGTTGGTGTTGATTGTAATTGATAATATTGTTGTCTTCGATGTACAATAAATAAAGATCAAAATTCCACTGATATGCTTTTGTGTCTTTTGATGTGATGTTTATGGGTCAGTGCAAGAAGATGAGGGACCTTTTAGATTCAATCCTAGTTTTCAAAAACATGATCACGTTACCTAAAAATACAACATGTACCACTACATAACACTTTCTATGGTTCAACCCAAGCCTGACATGTCATGGGACATGTAGGATAGGAAAACGTATCACGTACGTGTTATATAACTTCAAAACACATACATGAAATGTAGTTATAAGATGCGTATGCGATTTGTAAAATTAAAATTAATTTATATACACAGTCCCAAAACCTGCGGCGCATTCTACCCATCAGGAATGCGAATATCGGGTTGAACAGGAGCAAATTGGGTGTCGTGGACTATTGTAGGAGCTAGAATTAGTTGGAGGGGAGGAAAATCCATCGTTCAATTGTCATCTAATTAGGTAATTCATTCACCCATAGCATTTTTTGTCAATTCTAAACCTAAAATACAGTTTTTTAATAGTTTAAAACAACCAAATTTTGCATTATTTAGCAAATTGGAAATAACCCAGGAAATAACAAAATTCACATCTCCCTCAACAAAGATGAGTGAATAATTACAATGAATTCCTTTTCAAGAACTCAAGAATTCCTAATGCAAACAAAAATTGAAAAATATAGAACTCCTCCCTTTATACAATGTATCCATCCACATGAAACCCAAATTTCCAACCCTCAAAGGCCATTTCCCCATGATAATAATTGAATAAGTTTCCTCGGAAATGGCCATAACAAGATGAAATGCATGCACAAGCGGAATAGAAAAAATGAATAAAAAATTAGTAACTTGGTTTCTCAAAAATTCATCACAATTATTTGTCCATGAACATAATCAAAATTTCATCACATGTGTATGTAGTTATACATTGCCTCTTAGTTAAGCACCCTTAAC
>LPNX010356412.1:0-14199 GCA_001517045.1 Pseudotsuga menziesii | reverse complement strand
CCATCTTTTAACCACATTCTTCAATCTCTTCTACTAGGTGTATAAGGTAATACTCTTGAGAATTAAAAAAGATAGGAGGGAAGTGCATTTGAATATCACACATATAAAGTCATACAATTATAGGGTAAAAATTGACCAAAAAAAAATGCATTGGGTGATTGAATTACCTTGTTGGATTGTAATGCACGAGTGAAATCTCCTCCCCTCAACCTGAATCAGCTCCTGCGACAATCCCAAGCAGTGGTCTCGCTCCAAATGCTCCAATGGCCCGTCAAATTCGCGTTCCTGATTGTGAAAATGGGCGCGGGTTCGGGACTGTGTATTTAATTTTTTTTTTATGATTTACAAATCACGTACGCGTTTTATAACTACATATCGCGAGCGCGTTTTGTAGTTATATAACACGTACGCGATTTGTATTCCTATCCTACATGTTCCATGACATGTTAGGCTCAGGTTGAACCATACCAAGTGCTATGTCAGGCTCAGGTTGATGTATTTTTTGGTAACATGATGTTGTTTTTGAAAACTAGGATTGCATCTTAAAGGTCCCTCATCTTCTTGCACTGACCCTAAAGAATTTTTCAAAAGTTGTTTAGCACTAATGAATGATAAATATGTTGTTGCAGAACTGACAACACTCATAGAAGAAACCATAGAAGACCCGCGAACTAAAAAAAAAGTTAATCATATCGGTAGAAAACTGAAGACAAGCCGAGAACTGCGAATGACTATGCAGATAGGATATTATGATATGGATTATATCATATTATATTTGGGCTCTAATGTTAATATATTGATAATACAAACATGGGAGAGCATGAATAAGCCGCGACTGGACTGGTCTCCTATTCAACTAAGTCTTGCGAACCAGTCGAAGGTTCTACGAATCGGTAGACTAACTTAAGTACCTGTGGAAGTCGAAGGCTTAACAACATATTCCGACATCGAAGTTATTGACATTGTCGATGAAACAAACCCATATCCTACACTTATAGGAATTGATTAGGAAATAGAAAACCAAACTATTATAAACTTCAAGAAAAGGATCTTGTCTTTCAAAGATTATGAAATAAAAGTGATTGTGTCAATTGATCTGCTTGAAGGAAAAATATATGTCAATCCTATACATAAAGAAGGGAAATACATATATCTAGACCATTTGTACAACAACATGTCTTCGAAGGAAGACTATATTAACCCAACAGCTGATGGAAAACTGAGTTGGTGGAATGTAAGATCATGCAAGTCTGACTCAAGCGATGCTCTAGCAAATTGGAAGAATAGGATACATGAAGTCTCCATGCGAAGATGTGAAAGAATCACAAGAGTTGTCTGAAGCGTAGGATCCAAAGCAAGCGTGCTGCCTACATATGAAGGATTACCTAACCTTGCATCTTTTTTGGTATAATTTGAAGAAAAAATCACAGAATCACAACGATTATTCGCTTTGGACTATGTGCTGAAAACTACACCTGCTAAATGATGGGGTACACACAAAAAAATATCTCCGAATGAATACAATGTAGGAGATTAATGGAGATCAGATTTGGGGAAGAGATCAATTGCCCTGATCAGAAATATATAGGTCTTACAGATCCTGGGAAACATATTGAGCACTGTCGAAGGATTTGGCAAGAACACCTGCGACATGAATGGGTTCATCAATTCATCTGCACTTTGGAAATGGTACCGAGAAATTGGTACACATCAAAAGAGCTGTGATGAGGAACTCTTGAATGGAAAAGATTAGTTGTAAGCTTCACCCAGAAATTTGAGTTTGTAAGCGAACACGCAATAGTAGATGTCGCATTACAGGTAATAAATGAGAAGATCTTTCAAGAAATATTGGTCAGAGACACGAATTTCCATCAATGCAGCATGACTATACACAAATGGATGCAGTGTTATAATCTCGCGAGAGAACCAAATGATGATGACCCACTTATGATAAATATAACCGAGTCAGAAGGTATATGTACAGTAGAGGGAGCTACTATAACCACTAACCAATTTCTAAAACCACTCAAGATTAATAAAGTAAATATTTAGTCGGATGAAAACCCAAATTTTGCAAATATTGGAGATTACTGGGATAAAGATACTGTGGGAAATATCACTGACTTATTATATGAATTTCAGGATCTATTCCCTACAATTTTTTCTGAAATAAAAGGCATAGTTGGAGACATTGGTGAAATGAAGATACCCCTAAGGCCTAATGCAAAACTGGTCAAACAAAGTCCATACATATTAAACTTGCGCTACAAAGAGAAAGTTAAAGCCAAACTTGATCAAATGCTAGAGGTAGGTGTAATAGAACCAGTTAAAGAATCATAATGGATTAGCTCGATCATAGTACAAGACAAGAAAAGCTCAGGAGAAGTTAGGATCTGTGTTGATCTCAGGAAATTAAATGATGCTTGTTTGCACGATCCTTTTCCAACTCCATTTATAGATGAAGTATTGGAGAATGTGGGAGGACAAGAAATGTATTTGTTTTCAGATGGATTCTCGGGCTACCATCAAGTAAGAATTGCAAAAGAAGATCGATAAAATACTACCTTTGCAACGAAGTGGGGATGCTACTAGTACACGGTAATTCCCTTTGGACTCAAGAATGCACCTGCAATATTTTCTAGAATTGTACTTACTACATTTAAATATTTTATACACAAATTTCTTGAAGTCTACTTTGGTGACTAGACAGTATTTGGTCTTATAAAATTTCACATAGAAAGTCTTAGAATGATGTTAAAACGATGTTGTCAGTACCAAATTGCTCTCAATTTGAGAAAGTGTATTTTTTGTGCGCCTTTGGGGCTCTGTTAGGCCACGTGGTCTGTCATGATGGAATTTTGGTTGATCTAGCTAAAATCGCCATCATCCTAGACTTACCACCACCTAACACAATTAAACAGTTAAGAGAAATGCTAGGACATACGGGATATTACAGAAAGTTCATCAAAGGATATGAAAAAGTGACTGCCCCCGATGGAGAAATTGTTGAAAAAAAACACTAAGTTTCAATGGATAGATGAATGCCAAGACAGTAAGGATAAGTTGAAAAGCAAGATGGCCACTGCACCCATAATGGTATTTCCAGACTAGAAAAAAGAATTTTATGTTCATGTCAACGCATCCTCTGTTGCGCTTGGAGTGGTACTAACGAAACTAGGAGAAGGAGAGATTGATCACCACATTGCTTTTGCTAGTAGAAAGTTATCAACTGCAGAAAAGAGTTACACTACAACAGATAGGGAAGAACTTGCGATGGTTTATGAATTGCAAAAATTTAGACATTACTTGTTGGGGGGACATTTCAAAATGTACACTAACCATTCTACACTGTAATATTTGGTCAATAATCCAGTGTTGGGGGGGAATATATTTCAGTGGCTTCTCCTCTTCCAAGAATTTGACTTTGAGATAATTGTTAAACCGAGCCGATTAAACTTGTGACCATACCACCTATCAAGAATTGAGAGTGGAGAAGAACCTACTAGTCTGGAAGATAATCACCCTGATGCACAAATGTTTGCGATAACCGCCTTTGATAATAAATATGAATATATCATACAGTTCCTAACTATGGGTTTTGTGTTGGACAAGTTTGCAACAACACTAAAGAAATAGTTAGTAACACAAGCTGCATATTTCCAATTGATTGTTGACCACTTGTATAAAATGGGCCCTGATGAGATAATTTGACGTTGTGTTTTTGAACATGAGCGACCTATTATTTTAAGTGAAGCACATGCCGGTATCGTAGGAGGAAAATATGTAGGAAAGGAAATCGTGCGCAAGATATTATATGCAGGGTTATAGTGGCCTACTATTGCTAGGAATTTTACAGCTTCTATGGACAGAAGTTGTTCCTCTGGTCTGAATGGTTCATATTCAGAACAAATAGTTCATGACAAGGTTGGAAGACTTTCCCTAGAATCTATAGACACCTGGAATACAATATTTGATGGAGTGATGTGGAATTATCTTATGACAAAAGGTATCCAAGGAAATACCTACATAAACACATCAAACACACAAGAGATCAAAGATACCAAAACATCATCTATAGATCTATGCCAGTGACTAAGGAATCTGACAATAACATGCAAGATTATAGCATAACAAGTATATGGGAAAGGAACCAACTTTGCATTAATAAAATGAAGAAAAGAGTTTACAACCTATGCCTTAGTGTTGATATGCTCTTTTACAAAACCAACAACTTGTCCCCAACAACTCTAACTTGCTCCCTCAAGCTCTTCTTGACTGACTTAGGCCTGAATATCAAAGAAACAACATAACATTACTCCTTTCCTAACCATGGAGATTGAGCCTGTTTTTATAGGCTTGGAATGGATAGAGATAGTTGAGAAATTGGCGGGTGAGGTGGCTAGGAGATCCTACAAGGATGGATCTCGAGCCCAATTGGCCCTAGTGATCAGGGATGAGGGTGCCATAAAGCCTTCTTTCGATAAGCTTCATGAGAAACTCTCTTTTTCACTTTTTACCAAGGGCACCACTTCATGTTCACCATGACAGAGCGGTTTTAGGAAGAACCACACATTGTTTAAATGGTAAAGACATTGCCACTGCTTACTGCCAACATATTACAAGAGGTGCTGAAGAAGGTACCGCTTTTTTGACTAAAGGGTAGAAGCGGTGTTGGATTTTCATATACAAATTTGATGTCTGGACCAATGTTTTGACTTCACAATTTGGGATTGAGGGAAACACTAAATTTTGGGATCTCATCACATGTTGATGATGAGATTTAGGTATAACGTAATTCCCCCCAAAGCATGAGGCTAGAGGGATACGATAGGAAAGATATTTGAAAGAGCAAGTTATCACTTCAAGGCAAGAATCAGCTTGATCAAAGATCATCATTCAAGCATCTACAATACATCAATACTTTTGACTCATGAGCAAATGTGTCTTCATCATGGCTGCAGACCAATACAAGGAAGATCCATGAGAGAGATAAGCAAACATGGCTACTAGAATACAACGTAGATCCATGTGATAGAGGACTCAAACTTGGACATAGCTACAATATACAATGTATATCTATGTCATATAGATGCAAATTTGAGCATAGCCACAACCATACAAATGTGGATCCATGCTGGTACTTCATACAATATACTCCATCGCAACCTGGGGAGAAAGCTATGAGTGCTTTTCAATAAATACCCAGGGTCTTCATCTCGTCTTCCAAAAATTACGATTCTATCGATGTGATTACAATGCTTTGAATTCGAACATGGTAGAAACCAATTGATTACCGGTCAATGATGTGAACCATTAACAAGTGCGAGGGAGATCACCATTAATGTCAATGATTCCCAAGGTACCCTAGTACAATATACTAAGTGTGAATAGATGTTTTGATGTCAAATAGTTAATTGAAGCTCTCGATCAAAAGTCAATGATGTGAACCTATGTCGAGAGCGAGATAATCTGTCATTGAGGCACATAGATCTCAAGGTACTAAAATTGTTTCTAAGTGTAATTCCTGGATAATGAGCTGGTTTCGATAGGAATAGTCTCATCGAAGGTGGGCCATGATGAATCCCACATCGACGACACGAAACTTGGAACAAGGCTCTGGAATGTTGTAGATAATGTAACCATCGGACTGACACATAAGTACTAACACAAAGGTTGTTTTAACTACAGAGGTAAACTTCTAACTTCCCTTTGAACATCGGGTAGCATGACAAAAGACTTGGAAGCATTGAATCGACGAGGTAGAACACAATACAACAATGGACTTGTTGAATTATTTGAAAAACTCAAAGGAGTGACATGATTCATGAAAGTGGATCAACTTAGAGACAAGCTGATCTACCCAAGTGACTGAATGAAATGCATACAAGTGCCATGTTCAAAGGTGACGACAAACTGCCATATTATTTGCAAAATGAATTGATTCCCTTCCCTTGATTTCCCCATCATGATTGATGAGTGCCTCTTTTCATTTTTACGAGTCCAAAGAGGGTAACAAACACTCATTATAGCTTATCCAAAAATAAGTCCATTCTCATACGTTTTACGAACCTGAGAAAGGAGGGGTTCGTTCCCAAAAAAGGGTCTCTTAGTGTTTAGTTTAACAAGTCCAATGAAAGTTAACTCGATATCGTTCACGTTTAGAGAGTCTGAACGAAGATAGAAGAAGACTCCAAAGGGTCCTTTTTCGTATGATTTAGTCTCTAGGGCCCAAAAAAGTGTAAAATAATACCCAAGAGAACTCTTCCAGTCATGATTGGCTGAGTGTTCCTTTTTCATAAATATTCTATCCGAACTGAAAAAGAGATAACCTACCGTCGGAGAGACGAATCTTCAAATACTTTTACGAGTATGAAGAAGACAAGTTCTTGACAATCTTTTCATATTTAGGGAGTGCGAAAAGAGTTTAAAGGAGACTCCATTAGGTCTCTTTTCATGATGAAGGGTTTTACGAGTCTAAAGAGAATAAAAAAAAGACTTGGAACTTTGATACTAGGTTTTGAGAGCGTGATCAAAGTATTGAAACAAACGCTCAAGGACTTTTTCCATTTTCAAAAGTACGAAAAAGTCAAAACCGAATTTCCCCATAGACTTTAGCACTTATTTTTGTCCCCGCGAGACTTGAAAATGACCATTAGTTTCCCAAAACATTTGAAAAATGACTTTTATAAACTACATAAAACGATATTTTTATAAAAATGGTTTCAGAATATAAAAAACCCTAGGAAAAAGTTATAAAATCTTGAGTAAATAGTAAAAAATAATTCATTTCACTATTTACCAATCTTGGAGAGCATTTTGGGTAGTTTGGAGCCAAAAATTTAGCTAGAGATTACAGGAGCATCCATCGTCCGTTTTTCACACCGTCAGTTCTAGGTAATAACCAAACCCATTCTCTTTTTTTTCATGGTTTCCAATTTTTAATTTTCATGGTTTTTTGAGCTCATAGGCCAAACCTAAATTGGGAAATGGGGGCACCTCTCCTAGCCCTTACGGGAAAGCCGATGCTTGATGAAAACCATGCCTTTTCAGTTCGACACATGGGTGATTCCATGAAGATGGGTAACACTTTTTGGCCAAATTTGGCGATGAAAACCTGATTTTTCACTCATGTACTAGAGAGAAGCCCTGAAAACGCATATATGCCATGTGAATTTTGACTTGCAGTAAAAAAACAAATTGTAGAATATTATGTTGGCTTCATAGTGATATTTTTTTTAAAATATTCCGATGTCATTTAATGTGTGAATTTTTGCATTTAATGAACTGTGTGACCTTAAAAATTTGAAGAAGCTAATAAGTGGCTCGTGTCCACGTAGAGTAATTCAATCTTGCATTAATAATTTAAAAAAAATAAATATATGAGCATGATCTACATAAAATGCAGTGTGATGTGCATATTTTTTTGTTAATTTTTTTCGCATTATGCAATTATTTATTATTTTTCGAAAGTGACCACATTCGATTTCAGCATCGTTTTAAACACATATTTGTCCACGTAAAGGAATTTTTTCTATTTTTGAAAAAATAGAAAAACCAAAGATACCCTTTTGAAGAGGACACATCGATATGTGATGTGTACATTTTAAAGAATTTTTTGGCTGTGTATTTTTAACTCTGCGGACTTTTCTTTGAGCTGCTTCGAAGTTGCAGTGTGGTTTTCTAAGTATATGTTTTAGAAGTAATTAAAAAATAAATATCATATGAATGCCAAAATGCGTGTATGATACGTCAATGGATAGAAGATTCGTTGGTTAATCTATCGGTATCATCTCTGCTCAGTTATGTGCTAGGAATGGCAGGGTTTACACCTCTGCAAGGCACAGGAAATTTTCCATTTGTTTGAATGAGGGCTAAGTCTGTTTTTTTAAGCCCTCGATCGAGGTATCTAAATACCTCGGTCGAGGTATTTAAATACCTCGGTCGAGGGTTTTTAAAGCCCGCAATACCTCGGTTGAGGGCTTAACAAGCCCTCGATCGAGATATTAAGACCTCGGTCGAGGGCTTAACAAGACCTCGACCGAGGTGCATTTTTCTGTTTTTGCCGAAATGCTCTTGCCAAAAAGTGTTACCCAGGTCCGTGGAATCACCCACATGTAGTAGCACTGCTATGTCTTAACTAGGTAGAGGCAGTGCCGACCGTGGGATTCAAAAAACTAATGGGTTGGCGAAAACAAAAGTTTTTAAGCAAATTTGATGATGAGGAATTCTTCTAAATGGATTTTAAATTGTTTTTGGCAGGTTTACCTGATAAGAAAATGGTTATCTGGAAAGAAAAACAACATGATGAAGATGATGCCACTGCCACAAGAGATGTGGGTTGTTTGGGTGCCCTACAGGGTTGTGGCCTCCTGAAGTTCTTTAGTACTGCCAGTATTATTTCACATCCCTGCTTGCTGGAATATATCCTACAAATTTGGAACCCATAGTAGCAATACTTTGAGGTAGGACCTCATATTTTGACCATAGAGGTAGAGGAAATCTACTTCTTGACAGGGTTGTCCAAACAAGGAGCCCCTATCTCTTTTACTGGTTCCCAAGGAGGGGACATGACTACTCAGGATCTAATCAATCATCATTATCAGCCTGGCACAAGAATTTCAGGTAAGAAGATTCTTATTAAGGCTATGGTGGATATGCCACTTCTCACTGTCTTGTTCATTATGCAAAGGTTGTCTAGAAGCCAAGGTCCTCATCAGGCATTCAGGGTGCATATGTTGTATGCCCTGGAAGCTATGGCTCCTACAACTTTCAACTGGGCAAAGGAACTTCTTCCTTTCTTCAAGGACCAGTTGACAAAATGTCAGCAAGGAGAACTAAAGCAGTTTGATTTTGGGTCCATTTTAGCTTGCTTCTTCTTTGAGAGGGTGCCTCTCATGAGACCCTAGGTGATATTCACTAAGCTTAGGGCTAGAGACCCACGCATGCTGAGGTGGGTTGAGATCATGGCTCGTACAGGTGGTGGTAGATCCAAGGTGAAATTCGAGGCTGCTTTCTTTCATTGGTTGCGAGACGAGATCCTCATGATAGAGTATTATGCCTACGCAGGGATTGATTTCAAGGTGACCCTAATCTACCACTAACGTTTGGTGCTCAGTGGGGGGACATTGGTAAGAAATAAAACCCTAAAATGTTGATCATGTTTTTTATGTTTTATATATTTTATGTGTTTTATGTGTATTAAAAAGACCTAATGTTTACATGCATATGTTGGTGGTGCATGACGTGGAGGATCCTCTCCTATGGATAGACGAGTTGGAGCTCAATTTGTTCACAGGGGTGATGACCAACTTACTGACTTAGAGGAGAACTTAGAGTGGTTGACTCTTGACATTTCTGACACAGAAATAGATAATCTCCCCATGAGGTATCAGAGGCATACTGTAGGAGTGCCAGGACATTTCATCTGAATGCTTCATAGGGTAGCATGGGACATCATGTGCTATCATGAGCATCACTAGATGGTGGAATGCATGTTATACTACTGAAAGCTGACTAGCTTTAGGGTTTTTGTATGATTTTTTATTTCCTGAAAGCCACAGTGCTTCAGATGAGGTCTCGTGACCACATTTTTGTAAAAAACACTTTATATATATATAATTATTACCAGTGCTTATATGTCTCAAATGGAAATCATATTTATATGAGTTTTATGTGTCATTTACAGTTTATTTTACAATGAACCATGTTTATTTTACAAGTTATGAATGGGAAATATACCAATCTAGGATGTAATTTTCCAATGAATCAGCAACTGTATTATCTGACCTAGGGATATGCCTGTAAGTGATACACTCGAATGACCTCTCTAATAAATGCACTCTCCGAAATAAACAAAGAAGCACAGGGTTTCTGATAGTATAGACATGGTTTAGATGACAAACCACTAATCGTGAATCTATAAACACTACCAAGTCATGAATGTCTCGAGATGCAGCCTCAGTCAATAGACCTATTACCTCCTGATACTTGACTATGTTGTTGGTAGCAGGACCAATACAAACCGCTCTTGAACTAATCAAGTCATGATCCAGGGAAAAGAGAACCTAATAAATTGAAGCAAGGTTCAGGGTATGACGGCAAGAACCATCAGCAAAGTTGTAAAAATCCATCCGATCTGCATAACCAAAACATGGTATAAACAGTTTGGACACTAAACTCAACACCATGCTGAATCAAGACACAACAAACTGAAAGCCAATAATATACATATATACAAGGTACCATACAAAAATGATTTAAGCATAGTACCTCTTCAGGTACAACCCATTGCAAGGTTTCCTGAAGGGTATTCCATCATAATCCATGAGCTCGTAAGCTCCTTTCTCTAAAAATTTGCTGACGGCAAAAGGACCATACCACATTGACTCGAACTTCCCTTTACCTCGTTTATAGTGTTTCTGATTATAGGTCATAACTAGGTCACCTTCCTTAAAAACTCGAGGCTGAACAGATTTGTCATACTGTGCCTTGACACATTTCTTATGTGCCTCATTAGCTAAGGCAACATCTCTTCTAGTTTCATCAAGATTATTTAGGTATAGAAATATCTCTTCCTCGATGGAAGTGTTTGGTAGAAGTTCTACTGCAAGTTTCAGTGACAGAATATGGAATTGGATAGGAAGGACAACTTCTAGTCTGTAAACTAACTAAAACGGTGTGAAACTGGTCGTTGTTTTTACCGAAATCCTGTAATCCCAAAGTGCAGAAAAGAGAGCCAGGTGCCAGTTGGATTTATGATCTCCAACCATCCTCTGCAGCATAGTTTTAAAACTTTGTTAATGGCCTCGACTTGACCATTATCCTGCGGATAGTAATGTGTTGAGTTTTCATGGCAAAAACCCAACTTGGTACTCAACTAGGTCATCATTTGATTCCAGAAGTGCGATCCGTGGTTAGTGACAATAGACTGTGGGACTCCAAAACTAGCTATAACGTGATTAAATAAGAAGAGGGCGGCAGTCTTACCATCCTATGCATATGTAGGCATAGCCTCAACCCATTTTGTGAAATAATCAACTGCTATGATGATGTAACCATGTTCCTCGGTTGAGGTAGGCTTACAATGCATAAAGTCAATTCCCCATTTGAGAAAAGGGTGAACTGCAATGACGGGGTGTAAAGGAGCAGGGTGGGTTCTCTCTTTCAGATAGAAAAGTTGGTAGGGTGGGAATTTCTTAAAAGCCTCATGACAGTCTTTGAATATTGAAGGCCATAAATAGCTAGCACGAAGGATTTTCTGGGCCGTAGCCATCCCAGAAAGATGACCGCCACATGCTCTAGAGTGGCAATCATTAAGGACTTGTTCAGCCTCCTCATGTGTAAGGCATCATTGGAGAATGGAATCAATACCATGTCTATACAATGTATCATTTAATATAAGGTAGTATTTTGCGTGGTGACAGATACAACGATGATCGTCATGGGATATATTGGGTTGAAATATTTGAGTTTGGAGATAAATGATTAAATCTCCATACCATGGGTCTGTTGTTCTTATCAAGAACATGAATTCATCTGGAAATGAATCACTAGGCTTAGTGTCCATCAAAGTACAGGGAAGGTCACACATCAGCTCTACAAAGACAAGGGATTTCTTTGTAGTGGCCTTGGAAAAATCAAGGTCCAATTCCTGGAGGATGACAATCCAACGGGAATACTTGGCCCCTAGCACTTGACGAGTCAGGATGTAGTACATAGGGTTCTGATATGCAAGTACCGTGGTAGTGCGAAGCAAGATGTAATGACAAAATTTCTGAACAACAATGACCGTAGCCAATGCTAACTTCTCCACACCTGAGTATCAGGTTTTAGAATCAATTAGATTCTTACTAGCATAATATATCACGTGTTCCTGACCATTGGGATATTCCAGCGCTAAAACCATTCCAATGGTAGTAGTGGAGGAATCAATGTATAAGAAAAAGTACTTTGAATAATCTAGGGGGTGTATCACCGGTGAATGAGTCAGAGTGTGCTTGATATTGTTGAAGGCTCGCTGGGCCTGGTCATCCCAAAAGAATGGAGTGATCTTCTTTAGGAGACACATATAACCATGTGTTTTCTCAGTGAAATTACAAACGAAACGGCGGAGAGAGTTTTCCTTCCCTTGCAAACTTTGGAGTTCAACAATATTTGTTGGGGAAGGTAGGGCCAATATAGCAGCAATCTAGTGGATCAATCCAAATGCCATCCTTTGAAACCACAAAGCCAAGGAGACGTCCCGTCTCAACGAAAAAAAAAATTGTGTGGATTGAGTTGTATGTTATAATGACGACATCTCAGAAAAATGTCTCTAAGATTCCCAGGGTGTTCTTCCTGTTGCTATGAATATGATGGGATATTGTCAAGATACGGATCCATAATCTTTTTAATATCGTGAAACACATAGGACATGGTATGCTGGAATGTATCTCCAACGTTTTTTAGGCCAAACGGTAACTTCCTATAGGAAAACGTTCCCCACATACATATAAATGCCATTTTGTGCTGATTAGTGGGAAATATCTCAATCTGATTATAGCCAGAAAAACCATCCATGAACAAGAAGATGACACTTCCAGCACAGTTGTCAATAATTTGATTGATATGCGGAGTCAAAAAAAATTCTTTGGGACAAGGTTTGTTTAGGTCTTGGAAATTGATGCAAAATCTAATGGTGCCCTGCCTTTTGTTCACAGGGACAATGTTAGATACCCATTCCATTAGGGGTACAGTATAAATAAATCCTTCCTTTAGAAGTTTTTCTACTTCGGCTTTAATAGTCGTAGCCTTCTTGGGATGGACTTGACGCAATTTCTGCCTAACAGGTTTTGCTGTGGAATAGGTTTTAATTTCATGGACCACAATAGACAGGTCTATCCCAGGAATTTCTTCATAAGTCCAAGAAAAAATATATTGAAATTCTTTGAATAGTGCTCTATCTACTTCAGTCTCTTCCGTCGAGCAGTTCTTCCCTACATGAACATGCTCAACGGTTCCAGGTTTGACTGATATGTCAATTGGGGTTGTTTTAGTAATGTTGCATAGTTTTCCTTCGGCTTCAATATTTTGCAACAATACTGGAGTTTGAGGATGGGTGACAATATCAATACTGATAAGTGATTCAAGGTCAAAACCCACCAAAGTGGAGTTGGGAAGAAAACAAGATCAATGATGGTGATCTTCCCAGATGGGTCCATTCTCACTCATGATCTCCGTAATGGACTCATCTAAAGGAAAATTCTGTGTGAGATAATCTAGAGTGGGAAGAGAGGGTTCCATCCAGTAAGGCAGGTGGTACATATCCGAAGCCATGATGAAGGTCATCAACATGGTCATTGGAAATGGATTGGATAGCATCACACATTGCTTCATATGGCCCAAGGGAGGATGGCTCAACAATTTCTTTTCCCTTGGTACTATAGCCAGTTGTGGAAATCATATTTAATGTCACCACTTCTGTACTAGGAGGGGCTGATGGAAACACCCCCATGAGGGTGGAGTCTTTCAGCATACCTACCCCAATCGACTGATAAGGAGGAGAGGATTGACCTAGCATAGGGATGTTATTCGTTGTAGGGGTTGTAACATCTGATGTACAATAGTCAAGTTGATCAGTAGTCACAATATTCCCCAAAGTGGAAATTGGAGAGTTCTAAATACTGTCAAAGTGACAATGGTCATATCATAAAACCAATTCCTCCTCAATAGAATATTTTAATCTAACGGGGCATCAACCACTTCCACCTGAATGGAAACGGTCTTTTCCCCAAGCTCGACAGAAAGTGCTGGAAATAAACCATGGGGTTGGAAACCCTGTCCATCAAAAGATTTTAAAGTATTAGGTGATTTCATAACCTCAGGAGAACCAATGGCCCTCCAAAATGCTATAGACAAGATCGAGGTCGAAGCTCCTTCATCCAAAATGGTCTGATGGACCTTTCTCCCAACTACTCTAGAGGCAATATGAAATGTGAGTTGGTGAGGTAGTCTGGATATATAGTTCTTTACGTTGAAATGAATCAAGTTGGTATTATATGGTACTAATGCCCCCAAAGGTGTTAGCAGATTTTTACACTGTGTTGGACAGCTCTGGAGTACCTCACTACTACATTTCGACCCAAAATCCGACGGTTTTTTCCGACGGCGCATGGATTTTTTCTTTTAACCGTGCCAAAAATCAGAAAGATTAAATTTTTT
>LPNX010356375.1:0-40918 GCA_001517045.1 Pseudotsuga menziesii | reverse complement strand
TGGTAAATGATGAAACCTTTTGGATCGATGAGTTGGTATAAACGTGGTCTTCCCATTTGATAAAGTCGACACTTGTATATACTTATTAACGTCGACTTGACAGTGTTAAATGATCTAGGTCATTTCAAATTACGCCATTGTACTTGTAATTATGAACCTCCGTAAATCATCAACGGCCATAATAATGATTTTTATCAGGCTATGTATCACTGGTTCGCCAACTTAAATGGCAATCACAAACAGACGTGGTTAAACGTAGGCAAATTAACGCAAGCAATGGTATAGCGTGATATTTATCACTGCTTGAATTCCGCTAAGATGGCGGGTTCAGAGATTAGACTTCCAGTCAGAACTGAAGCATGTGAAGGTTTTCTATCATGTCACTCGTATGGATACCTATTCCCTCTATTTTCACTTCTCCATTCGTCCCACAACGAAACCCGGAAGGTGCTGGAGAAACCATGTCTCCTCTGAATCGCTTTGAGCTTGCGGGATGTGAACTGATTGAAGCTCACCAGGAGGCTGCCCAGAAGTTTGAGAAAATGGGATGGACACATTTCTTTCGAAGCTTTGATGGTCATCACGTAGAGATTACCAAGATGTTTGCAATAAGTTTTGAAGATGACAGGGTGCGAATTGGGGGTTTCGAATTCGTTATTAACGAAGACAAAATTGCTGAAGCCACAAAGCTTCCACAGGTTGGGGAATGTTGGTTTAAGGGCATGATAGTTAACAAGAACCTCCATTCTCCCAGAGAATGGCCTCTTAGCACTTAAGCTGATATTTAGTCCCAAAATGAAATTCCTCGTAACTGACTAGGTGAATCCATTCTCCCAGAGAATGGCATCTCAGCACTTAAGCTGAGCTTTAGTCCCAGACTAAAATTCCTGGTAACTGATCAGGTGCCTCCATTCTCCCAGAGAATGACATCTCAGCACTTAAGCTGAGCTTCAGTCCCAGACTGAAATTCCTGGTAACTGACCAGGTGCCTCCATTCTCCTATAGAATGGAATCTCAGGACTTAAGTTGAGCTTCAGTCCTAGACTAAAATTCCTGGTAACTAACCAGGTGCCTCCATTCTCCTAGAGAATGGAATCTCAGCACTTAAGCTGAGCTTCAGTCCTAGACTAAAATTCCTGGTAACTGACCAAGTGCTTGGCATCTCAGCACTTAAGCTGAGCTTCAGTCCCAGACTGAAATTCTTGGTAAATGACCAGGTGCCTCCATTCTCCCAAAGAATGGCATCTCAGCACTTAAGATGAGCTTCAGTCCCAGACTGAAATTCCTAGTAACTGACCAGGTGCCTCCATTCTCCCAGAGAATGGAATCTCAGCACTTAAGTTGAGCTTCAGTCCCAGATAAAATTCCTAGTAACTGACCAGGTGCCTCCATTCAGAGAATGGCATTCAACGATTATATCTGATCATGTGAGAACACATCTCACAGTCACCTCAGAATGGCTCAGCACTGACATATGACCATGGAAGGAACCAATCCTCTCACCATGATAGAATGGTTCAGCCCTTACATCTAACCATGGAAGGAACCAATCCTCTCACCATGACAGAATGTCTCATTGACTCATCACTTCCTCTTGGAAGGAACCTCGATCTAGAGAACACCAAGCTTCTCCCTGAAGTACTCAAACTTCACTCTGGCCATTTCTAAAATAGAATCACATCAGGGCTGATTACATTCAAGGATAACCTGTGATATTTTCCAGGACCTATTACATCCAAGGACAACCTACAAGACCTTTTACATCTAAGCACCCTACGAGCTTCGTTAGGATTTATGCTCAAACTACCTGTCTCACCGAATATGCTAGAAATCCCTCTTTCAAGAGATCTCGATCTGGATCGCATACTAGTGCTTCAATGCCCCCCTTTGATCTCATACTGAAGTAGCTCCTCGAAGTGCTCTTCCTATCAATGACACTGCCTACCCAATACGAATCCACATAACCCTCCAGGTTAATCTTCTTATTCGTATCATACTTGAGCCCATACTCAACTGTACCCTTCAGGTACTTCACAGCATGCTTTGCAACCTTAATGAGTTCCTCTTTTTTGTCAGGAACAAGTCATCGACATATAATAGGAGCATCACTGGTCTTCCACCTTCAACCTTGAAGAAAAGGTTGGAATCTGCTTTACTCTCAGTAAATCCTAGAGTCGTCAGTAAGCTATCCATCCTGTCATACCATGTCGAACCTTGGGATCTTCTACAATCACTCCCTCTGAAGCAGAGCATCATTCTCCCTCTGCCTTTCGTACTTTATGCATTGAAACATTATTTACTGGAGTGACAAGTAGCTTCCTCTTCTACTATTATTCTATGTATCTATATTGGATACCAAGATCCTCTATATTGAACCTTTTCAAAAGTTCTTGTCGCACCCATCTGTGAGCTTTTCATCCTCTATAGGATTTCATATTCAACCTTGTATAAAAGGTTAATATCTTCATCACTCTAGGTGATATTCAAGCTCCTCATGTATGTGTTATCCCATGGGTGCCTTCTGAGCTCATACAAGGCCTTCTTTCATTTGCATACATGATTCTGCCTGTCATGTGTCTTAACTTCTGGTGGCTGCAAAATGTCTCTTCGTAGTCTATGCCTTATTTCCGTGAGAAGCCTCATGCTACGAATCCTGCCTTGTATGATGTTTCCATCTACTACATGTTGGATCTTTGTAGATCCATATGGAAGAAAATATGGACTTCCCTTCGGGTCTCGATGCTGCATCCTAGACATCATTCTTCTTGAACTAGTACTCTCCTTCCCTTTCTTTCATAACTGGAAGGATCTACATCAATGATGTCGCTCAACAGTGTCACATAACTACACTATGTCTGAGGCCTCTTGAATTATTTGAAAGTATCGTCATCTTCTTCTTTATCTGTCGTCAGTTGTTTTTCGGAACAAGTCTCGTCCTTCTTTTCTTGTAGGTGATTATGTACGCGATATTTCCTACAAGTCAAATGAATTTGTATGGTTAGAAACATTTCATAAGGAATATTCATAATGGAAAATTCTTATGCATAAATATTTGATCATGCAACTATTCTATCCAATACAACATTCATCCATATCTCACGGAAACTTTCTAGATGCCTTCCATCTCTACCAGGACAACATTGAGATTGTGCACTAATCCAATATGTCAGCAAAGAGGTTTCATTCTAGATAAGTAGCAATGGAGAGTTGTAGAGCACCATGATCTACTTACCCAACACATGCATATACTGTCATTAATGCAAACATTCTATCATGCATAATACATCAACTGAATATAAACAAATGCATAACAAATCATGAAATGACAATGAAATACTTATCTTTATTTGTTTCATGGGTAGACTCTTTCTTGAGCCTTTAGCTTCATCATCTTCTTTATTCATAATAGCATCGTTTCTTATCCAAATGCTAAGATGGATAAGAGGTTGAGTTCTTCATATTCCTCATCGCTTGAGGGATCTTCTTTGGATGGCGAGAGCTTAATCTTTAGTTGCTCCCATCTTCTCTTCTCTTATTATGAGTCGAGCTTCTTCTTCTTCCCAAAGTCTGCTGAAAGTAATCATTTCCTTCTGGCACACGTTCCTTGAATGAATGAATCAGATGATCATGGGAGGCCATTCAAGGTAGTTATCACAACTTCTACATTCTCCACTTCTTCTTCTACTTCTTCAGGTTGTTCTTTGATTTGAGATACCCTTGTAAAGTATGATTGTATGGTCTCATCATTCTGGATCTTCACATTCTTCAACTAGTTTCTCGAAGTCATATTTGGATTTATGTTCTTCCCTTTAAATAGCTTGGTCAAGGAATCAAACATCTCTTCCAGTGTCTTTCGGGAAGACACTTGTGGTATAAGGTGATCCATGATTGAATCAACAATGATCTTCTTGGCCTTGACCAAGTTCTTTTGGTGTAAGGCTTTTAGCCTCATCTCCCTCTAGAACTGGAACCTCTCTACTTATGTAGGTGTCTAATTCATTTTCTTCAGAGAGATCATATAATTCCATCCTTTGAAGTTGTCAACTTCACCAAGCTTATCATCAAGCTTATGTGATAGATCACTTTGAAATGAGAACCTCAAAAGAAAATAGCAAAAGATTATATCTTACCAATTTGAGGTGTCCGTCTTGGTTCCAGAGCTAGTTGATCTAGGGTTTGTCAGAGAAACCCCAATTTTAAAAACTTGGAATCTTTCAGATCTTATTGGATAGAAAGATAGACCTCTTCAAGGTGAGTTGTCCAAAGTTCTCCTTTTCTTAAAACAGTGGAGGGAAGCTCCTGGAATAGGAAGCCCTAGTTTTCCAATTTCTTAGCATAAATTCTTGATACTATTTCTGAGGTATATCCACAATTACTACTCCTCTATGTGTAAAACTTCAAATTGAGCTAGCCTCTCTTGTCCTTGTTACAACACCATAGGTTTCATCAGAATTTGTTTCACCAATTGGGACTTATGAGCTGTTTCCCAAGGAGACCTGTTTAAGGACTGTTCAGAATAGCGAAGTTGTACAGACTTCCACATGTCACTGTTTTATCTTCAGGGTCTAAAACTTTGACTACAGAAAGTACATGCCATTCCCTTTCTAGAAATTCTTGATAAATTTCATTTGGACCTCTGTAGCCCGAGATATAGAAATTCTCCCCAAGTGTCATGTTTAGGGATGAATCCTGGGAGAGGCTGGAACCCTACCTTGGAGGAATCATATCTCCTATAATATAGCGAATATGAGGCCCAAACTTGGATACAGTGTACATCAGGAATTTATCTTTGACCTGTGAAAGTTTTGGCCCCTGAGACTTCTGAAATCCCAAGATATAGTGAATGTACCAAAACGTATTAGTTTTGGTATTTAGGGTTTTTCCAGCCCGGGGTCAAACTAGGGTTTGACTTTCCTAAAGTTACACCCGACCAAAAATCTCGACCCAGGTCTCTAAACTTCAATTTTTATGAGGAGATAAATCCTATGCCGGGCTCACTCAAAAATTCCTCTTCTGTAAAAAGCCCTAATTTCCCGCACCAAAAACTGAAAATGCTCGGAATCGAATTCCACTTCGACAGAAAGATGTGCCCTTCAATGGAGAGTCATCCTAGCATACTTTTGCTAACGGATTGTGGAGAGAGACCAAAAAAGTAAGAAGCCCTAGCTTCTATAGCTGCACAATGTCTTCTTCTCATGTTAGCTCTAATACCATGTTAGATTTTTAACATTTAAGCAATATGATCTTTGGATCTTATCTGAGAGAGTAACATGCACAACAATAAACACAAGAGACAAGAAACACAAAGAATTTTCCTCGGGGAAACCATAAAGGAGAAAACCCTGCAACTTCCTCAAAGATAGAATGAGCACCAATGGCAGCAGTAAAACCCGAAAACATAAAGATGATCTCCAACAACTTGTTGTCTCTCTCTCACTTGAGAGAGCTTCTCCTCTCTCACTCATACGCCCCAGTGAGTGAGTGTGTGTGTGATCAATAGAGAGACTCACTCTCTATTTATATTCTTTCATTCACTTAATGTCCACTTCAACATGTTGGCCCTACTTAACAATTACTTACTAGGGACGACATCTCTAGGAGAGTCTAATAACCCTAGTGCCCCACAATTGTGGGGACTTTTCCCTCCGATCAACAAGGAGGGTTAACCTTGACACAATTGTGAGGACTATAACCCTGATTTACAATGGAGGGTTAACCTCAATGACTTTACATGACTTGTTTACTTATTGAATCTCCCGATCGAAACATCGGGGCATGACATGACTCAATTACATTATAGATACTTCCTGGGATAAACATTGGGGTACAATACATAAGATATACAAGTGAATACATTCCGAAGTTACAAATACATCAACAAGGGTTTGTGGAGTGAAGTGAAGTGATGAAAACAAAGTAATTGAAGAATATTTCAGCTAGCACTTGGATTAGAAACACGGTATATGATTCAAGTGGTTCCTCGATGGTCTGGAACAACTTCCTCAAGGTTATTCATTGGCTAAAAAAAGGGATTTATTGGAATATAGGAAATGGAAAAAGTGTATTTACTTGTATTGATCCTTTCGTAGGAGACAATGATTGTCCTTTTTTGCCTGAAGAAATTACAGAACACCTTGCTTTGATTAATATGGAGACTCTGGACTTATTGAAAAGACCCAAATGATATGTCTTAAAAGGGGGCTATTGGCTGGATGCCAAATATTTGGGACTCACTGGAATTTGGGATGTTAAGGGGAATCCTACATTAAAATTTTGAAAACTGTTGGAGTTAAAATCAACTCTGGGAATGACACTCTAGTTTGGCCTGAAAACAAAAAAAAATGGGACCATTACAGCCAAACTGGCCTATGATTTTTTAATCAAGAATGGTAGTAAATCTTAGCAAAGATGGTGGTTTAAATTGTTGTGCGAATGGAATATTCCACAAAAATTGAAATGTTTTTGGTGGCTCTCTCTTAAGGATAAGATCCTCACCTGGCACAATCTCATGAAAAGGGGGTGGAAAGGTCCAAGTTTCTGTCCACTTTGTAGGCAAAATGATGAAACTGGATTTCATCTTTTTGTGGATTGTCCTTTCTGTTTTCAGGTATGGTCAGTTGTCAAAGACTCTTTGGGAATTAGTATGGATTGGGGTATTGAAAACTTGGAGATCTCTTTCTCCAATTGGTTCCAAACTTCTGCTTCATTCAAGCCTCTGCCTATTTTCATCTCTTGGTCTTTGTGGATATCAAGGAATAAAGTGGGTTTTCAGGATATCATACCCAATGTCCTTATTTGTGGAATTAGGGGCATAAATCTTTTCAAGGAATTTGAGAAAACTAACAGCAAAAGGAAACTCAAAAAGCTTTATCCTCATGTAGTAGTTGTCTCAGGTGTTGAAGGTTATTTTGATGGTGCCTCTAACCTTTATCATTGTGGTTGTGGCGTGGTTCTTGTTTTAAACAAGGATTGCTTTTTTTTATCTCTACATGGGTGGAGGTTTGGGATCCAACACAAAGGCTGAGCTACTAAGTTTATTTAGTCTCCTTCTTTTTGCTTCTCTTATTGGCATATTAGTATCAGCATTTATGGAGATTCCAAAGTTTTAATTGAGTGGTTGAATGGATTATTAAATATTCAGGTGTTATTTCTCAATCATTGGATTCAGAAAGTTCAAGATCTTGGAAGCTCTTTTAGTCTGATCTCTTTCAGGCATATTTCCAAGTGTTATAATACAAAAGCGGTTGCTCTCTCTAAAATTACTATTTCCACTTACGTTTGGCTTTTTAAGGTTCCAAGAATTTCTGGATGGCTCTTTGATCCATGAAGGTGAAACAAATCTTATAGATTTGATGTAATTTAGACTAGAAGCGGCAATGATCTTTATTAGCAGTTGAGCTATTTTTTTCCCTATTATAAGGTTCACTTAACTAAATTATCCATACACTACAGACTTTTTTGAATGAAAAAAAAGTCTATAAAAACAATATACAGATGTACATTTTTCCTTGATTAATATAATAACATAAAAAAGTCTTTTTTATAATTGAAAAAAACATAAATTTAAAAAAAAACTAATAAAATTAAAATTAAACTTTTAAATTAGTGCACTATCAAACAAATAACTTTTTATACAATAAAATTCCAAAAACCATTAACATAATGATTTACTATCACAAAAACTTCTCTACCTCAAAACAAAACATAAATTAAATTAATAAAATTAATAAAAATAAAATATTTTTAAACCTTTTAAATTTGTTTAGGTGTCAAACAAATAAATTTTTAAAACTTTTAAATTTGTTTTAGTATCAAACAAATAAAATTATTTGATTAATAATTTTTTTTATCTTTAATTATATCATATCTAATAATTATAAATGTTAGATTATTATAATATTTACACATTATATTAATATAATTATCTAAATTAAATATTTTAAAAATTTTAAATTTATTTAAATATCAAATTTATAAAACCATTTACTAAAGAATTTTTTTTATATCTCTAATTATATTATATCTAATAATTATAAATTTTAGATTATTATAATATTTACAGATAATATTAATATTTATCTTTTAAATAAATTATTTTTAAAAAATTTACAAATTTACATATCAAACTCATAAAATCCTTTGATAATAAAATTTCTCTATCTTTTTATATCTCTAATTATATCATGTCCAATAATTATAAATTTTTTATTTTATAATATTTACACATAGTATTAATATGATCGTTTAAATAGTTAGATTTGATTGGTAAGTCACAACATTCATTTATTCTTTCCTTTCTCGGTTATTCTTAGTTGCATATGGATATCATTTGGGACGAATTCGAATTTTACGTAGATGAATATCGTTTAGGTCGAATTCGAATCTTACACAAGTGAATATCATTTGGGTCGAATTCGAATCTTACACGGGTGGTCGAGACAATGTAAAAGGTAACTTAGGGGAATTATAAATCATTCTTAGTGGTTCTTGGACTCTCCCTTCCAACGACTTCTTTGGAGTCATTGTTTTAGTTTTGTGTTATTGGTTTCCCATGTTCCCTTAGCCTCATGACCTCTAAATCCCTTGGTCATGACCTTGAATTTGAAGCAACAATCCATTATGAAAAGGGATCTCAATAAAGAAAGGAAAGTGGTGTCAATGGAAACTCCACGCAATCATCTCAATAGGTGCACCTATTGCAAGCATGAAAACTTCAAGAGAGATATTAGGAGGTGTGAAATTCACTATGGTGAGTGTGAAGACAACAATGCCTTAGTCACAATGAAATGAGAAACCTATAGGAGAGACTAGGAACTAGGCAATGGTAGAGAACTAAAAGCAATTTGAAGGCAACTAATGTTGATGAAAGCTCAAATAGTTAAGCATAAAGGCAAATTGATACTCTTGGAGGTAGATGGGGAATTTCAAAAAGAAAAAGAAAAAAACGAAGGAAGAAGTAGCAAAGGTAAAGGAATTGCAAGATAGATCCCATTACTTGGATTTATAATATATCTACTTCTTAACATAAAGATTTGCCACACTTCCTTATTTGAGTTATTTGGACCCATAGGAATAAACTGGTTTTTGAAAATAGACCAAAGGATGTTAATCTGGTTGTTAGGAAATTGTTAGATTTTTACAAAGAATTTTTTAATAAAGATCCTGGAATTCCTGTGAAAAAATTATAGAGTCCTTTATTAAAATGACACATTCCATTAGGTTTTTTATGGGACCTATCATGGTCATTTAAGGAAATGTGGAGCTAGGATAGTACTTTATATCAAAGAAGGAAATTATTTCAAGATAATGCTTGATTATGGCTCTAGTGCCAATTCAAAGGAAAAACTGCTTGCTTTTTGGGGATTATTGCTTTTTGTCATTTCCGGGAATATTGTGAATCTTAATGTGTATGGTGATTCTAAAGTTGTCATTGATTAGGTAACTAGAAAGGGTCGTTTGGATATGTTGGTTTTGGTTGGTTGGAAGCAAAAGATAAATTTGTTGCAAGATGCTTTTCTAGCTTTATCTCTCTCATATTTTCAGGGAATTCAATTCCCTAGCAGGTTCCCTTTCAAAAGAAGCATTAGGAGTTCAGGAAGGTTCTATCTCTTTCAAAGAAATGTTGAATGAGGAAATCATTTATGAAGGTTATTGGGAGGTTTTTTAAGCTCCTCTTTTGGTTGATAGTATATTGTGCTCATGTCTTTGTTTTAGTTTGATTATTGTAGTTGGAAGCATAAAAGGTCATGTTAGTAAGATGATTCATCAAGGATGTTGATATTTTTTTTGTAAAATTTATATAATAGTGTGTTACTTTTAGAAAAGTATGTTCTAATGGAACATTGAATGTTGATGAATACTTTGATTCCTTGAATATGAATTATATGTTTTTTTTTGAAGGAAAAAAAACCATTACTTGGAGCTGGAGGAAAGAGTAGTATTTGAAGAGATACAGAATTCTATTTTACATTAAGCATCAATTAGTTCACCCCTAAGTGGTTTCCATGGGGGGAGATGCAATGGAGAAAAAAATCATAGTGCAAAGGACATCAGGATCCTTCATACTTGGCTTAAATGGAAAGTTAGAGGAAATCTGGACACCATGTACTAATCTAAGTTTATTATATATTTGTCATGTTTTGTAATTTTACCTTATTTCTAGGCTAATGTATTCATCATTATTTTAGTCATAGAATGTATTTCGAAAGACTTTAGCAATGGATAGGCGCTTTGAAATCAACATTTTAGACTTAGACATTTGATTTGGTCAATTTTGAATAACAATATATTCCATCCCATGTTTACAAGTTGTATGTTGAAATACAACCATCTTGCCTTTTTTTTTATTAATATAGCAAGTATTCATTTGTATTAAAAAGAATATTGATGAACCATAAAAGCATTAATGTCAATAATTTTATTTCCTTAACCATGTTATTTTGATTATTCCTTCTATAATTATATTAGCAATTTTAATTTTTTTTCCTTAACCATGTTATTTGATTGTTCCTTATATAATTATATTAACATTTTTATTTGTTCTTTCTTAGTTTTAAACTCTAATTCTTAAAAAAAAAATGAAAACCAATATCGATTTTACCAATTATCCATTTCATTCATTGCTTAGCTCATATAAGATATATTTCCATGTTCACACATATGAGATTATTAATCTATATTAGAGTTTGTAAAGAGTATATAAAGCCAGTAGGGTATTCTCTCCCTCTGCGCTTAGTGAGAATAGATGGGATCAAAAACTCTTTTTAAGTTTTCAAATATGAGTTTGCGCTTGTGATGATCTCCGCCCTCCAAAGACGAACAAGCTATATTAAAGTTTGTAAATATAAGTTCCGGTTCATATAGGGATTATTACGTCAGTTACACACCTTCATTTATGAACTCTATTTCTTTTAAAAAAATGGAGAAATAATATGAATTTTACCTTTACCTATTAATGAACTCTAATTCTTTAAAATTTTGAGAAATAACATGCATTTTACCTTTACCCATTTCATTCATTGCTTAACTCATTTAAGATCTATTCCCATGTTCTCAAATATGGGATCTAATGCCTCATTTGCAAACCTTCATTTATCTTGCACTTGTGTCATGATCGAACCACGCGTGCTAAGAATAGAATAAACATTTGTAAAGAAGTTATTTTTGTTTAAATGCTTTTATTTGCATATATGTAAAAGATAATTAAATGTTATGTATATAAAAGAAACTTAAAATTTAAAATATTAGATTGAATTGTTGAGATTACTAGTAAAATAAAAACAAATTATAAAGAAAAATAGCATATATATGAAACTCGGATGTGAGTGGCATACCAAAACCTTTGGCGCGTCTAACTGCGAACTTGAAGCTCCCTCGTGGCCCCCACCTAAGGATGTTTGAATCACCCACCATGCGAATTAATACTCATCGTATCTCGAAGAGATAGACTTCAATGCTCCTTGCCTTTCATGCTTGGAATATGGTGGATGGTAGTACGACGACAATCATGCCTCATTTCAGCGTATGTATTACTCCTTTGTAGGTTTATTTCATGGATTATGGTTTGGAATGTTTCCATTTCCTAGTGATTGGTAGGGGAATTACCGATTGGGTTTTTTCCAACATTTGGCAACATCACTTCATCACGCTGGTTCAGGCTTAGCAGAGATCGACCATTGGGTTTCTTTATGTATTTTTTGCTTTGAATTTCCTTTGTCCTTATTCGGCCTCCCCATTTGAATGCTATTATGTTTCATTTTCTTCCTTCAAACATAATCATGTCTAGAAGGATCCAAGCTACCCCTCGGCATGCCTCTAGAGGAAGAAAAAGCTCAGTTCATCGTGGTAAAATAAGTTCCTTGGACAGTTGGTATGGTAGTTCCATTCAGCATCACTTAGGAACGGTGATGGATGACTAGGAAGAAGTGGTGGTGCAAAAACTAATTGGCCATAGAGCTCAGCTTCGTCGCGGGAACTACCCATGATGAAAAATATGTTAGCTCGAGTCCTTATGCAGTCGCAGGATTTAAGAAGGGATAACAATCCCTCGCCTTCTCCTTCCCCTGCTTTGGCTCTTCATTCTCTCCCCTTGTTGATACCTTCTCTAGTCTCTAAGCAGATGGTGAACCAATAAACAAGGCCTGCATCGTACCCCACTTTGGCTTAGAAGAATATTGATATTACTTTTACAGGTGGCCACAAGATAAATCAAATGGAGAGAAACAACCCTTTAGACCTCTCCTTCTTTAGGAAAACATAGCCACTCCAAGTTAAAAAAATATCCTAAATTTTCTTCAAGCTCAGAGGACTATTGTTGTCTGATTCTGGAAGAGAAGCCAAATGAGGCTAAAGATGGTCGCAAATATGATTAATTTCTTGGTTTATTATCTTTTTATCTTTCTAGCAATGGTTATATTTTATAGAAGTCTCTCTTTTGCATTTGTTAGTCTTTTTTGTTTAAATCTCAAATCCCTTAGTGCTAACTTTTTTCTAATCAAATAGAAAAAGGATCACTGAAAGAATAACAAGCATAGAAGAACAAAAGATAACACAAATATTTATCATGGGAAACCCTCACGGGAAAGAAAACCCAGCAAAACTTCCTCTATATAGACTTCACCCAAGTACAGTGTAAGATCCAAAGAACAAGACTAGACTGCTTCCTCTCCTCCATATGGACTATTTCTTCTCTCTCTAGTACAATTGCTTGAGTTCTATGTGTATCCAAATGATTGAGGCACCTCCCCTATTTATATTGATCAGTGGAGAAGCCTAATAACTCAACAAGGTCGACTTATCCTCCCAATCAGGTCTGACTTGCCTTGGGAGACTCAAAAATACATTTTAATAATACTTTTGTGGGTACTATTGACCCGACTTACAATGGAGGTTTTACCTCAAGACTTTACATGACCAATTACATCAATGACATCCCTAATCGGAGGAACAACATCTCTGGAAGGGGTAATAATAATAATAATACAAAATATAATATATTTCGCATTTACATTTCTTTAAAACTCCCTCTTAACAAGGAGGGTATTGTATAACACAACAATACATCTGTACAACTGACTGGTAAGTCTATACGTCATAGGAATTTTCCGTAGCTATATCAACATTATCATTATCCATGGAATATCGCCATCACGAAACATCACATCTCGATCATCACGCCACGAGCATCGTATCTCGACACATCATCATAAGCATCGCATCACATCTCATTGCATCATCATGAACATCACATCTCATCGCATCATCACAAGAAACACATCTCATTGCATCATCATGAGCATTGCATCATGTTGCATCATCACGAGTATCACATCTCATTGAATCATCACGAGCATCACACCTCATTGCATCATCACGTGCATCACATCTCGTCGTATCATCGTGAGCATCACATGTTGTCACATAATCACGAACATCACATCTCATCGCATCATCACGAGCATCACATCTCATCATATCATCGCGAGCATCACATCTCGTCACATAATCATGAACATCACATCTCATCGCATCATCACGAGCATCACATCTCGATCATCACATTACATCACCTGCAATAAACACAACATCACAACTTAATGAGAGATCACCCACAGCATCAAAAGATGTTGGATTGTCCGCAAATGAATACGGGACCATAACATCTGTAAATGAATGCGGGACCACAACGTTTGTAAATGAATGTTGGAACACAACATCCGCAAATGAATGCAGGACCATAATTTCTGCAAATGAATTCCCTACCACAACATTCACATATTAATGCAGGACCACAATGTCTGCAAATGAATGCCAGACCACAACATCTGCAAATGAATGCAGGACCACAACTTCTGCAAATGAATGCCAGACGACAACGTACACAAATGGATGCAAGACCACAACACCTGTGAATGAATGCAAGACCACAATGTCTGCAAATGAATGCAAAACCACAACGTCTACAAATGAATGCAGGACCACAACGTCTGTAAATGAATGCCATACCACAACAGTTGCAAATGATTGTAGGACCACAACGTCTTTAAATGAATGCCAAACCACAATGTCTGCAAATGAATCCTGGACCACAATATTAATTCTATCACAACAATCTTGGGACAAAGTTCAAACTCACAAGTGATTCAATGACAAATTACACATGAAATGATGTAACGGTACTACAATAGGAGGTTGCAGTTCTGTATAATCAGTAAAAGACTGAATAATACAATACAATGTCATTCATAATGCATGAATTCCAAGTCAATTCAAATTCTCTAGGAGGTCATTTGAATTGCATGGATGATTGTAGCTTAACTGAATGTTAGCAACACAAGACACACTTAGTTAACCACTAATCTAGCCATAATTGTCTCTCACTGAGTCCTAACTAAATCAGAGTGTAATAGATGACTGAGTCTAACTGAATGTAACTTAGACACATGTCACTGCATGCCAATCAGTAGGTGGTAGTGCATCACTAACTCCAATTAGCTCTGATGAAGTTAACTGAAGTGATACTAGTCATCAGAAGTGGTTGGGGGCGCATTCATTCACTCCAGTTCATCCCAATCGCCCCAAAATAGACAATTACATGATGGAGGTTCCTTTACAACTCAACTTAATTGATTTTTAGGTGAAACAACAATCAGTTAGCTATTAGGAGCACTTATGACACTCATTTCACCCCAGAATTGCTCCTTGATTGAAGGAGAAAGCCTAGTTAGCCTCCCTGATTGAAGGAGGAAGCCCAGTTAGCCTCCCTGATTGAAGGAGAAGGATTAGTTGGCCTCCTTGATTGAAGGAAGGTGTGGGTGTGCTCATGTTGATGTCATGGTGTGCTCATCTGATGTCAATTAATTTAATTAAACTTAGGATAGTGGGTAATTAGGCCAAAATTGACCAAATAAGTGTGTATGTTGGGTAAATGACTCCAACACCCCCCCTTAAGCTATACTCAAGAGGAGTAAAAATAAAATGCATGAAATTCTAGGGCCCCAGCAAGAAAAGCAATAGGTCACCCTGTACAAAACGTAACTCTAACAATGCTCAAAAAATAAAGCTAAGTGAGGAAAGAGGGAAAACCCAGTGGGAAACCCCCCCCACCTCAAGCTAAACACTGAAGAAGTAATATCATCACCCTAATGAACTCATCCCCAACATTGAATGGAGGTAAATGAATTTTTTCTCTGCAAAGGTCTTGGTGAAGATATCTGCAATCTACTCATCTGTAGGGCAGTATTGCAGAACAATGGTCCTGTCATGCACCAACTCCCTGATGTAGTGCATGTGTATCTCAACATGTTTGGTCCTCTTCCTGGTAACTGGATCTGTGGAGATATTAATCGCACTTTGATTGTCACAAAATATGACTGTGGACAAAGTACTACCAATCTCAAACTCTGAAAGAATGCCTTGCAACCAAACATCTTGGATGCAATCATTCACTGCTCCCCTGTACTCGGCCTTTGCTGAAGAAAATGCAATGGCAGCCTACTTTTTGCTAGACCAACAAATGGGGCCACCACCAAACATAAAGACATACCTGAAAGTGGACTTTCGATCTATGGAATCCCCTGCCCAAATCTGAATCTGTATAACCAACCAACTCTAGCTCAAAATTTGCAACATAGTGAATGTCGTAGGATCTTGTGACCTGAATGTACTGAAGGATCCTCTTGGCCACCTTCTAATGTAGGTCATGAGGCTGTTGCATGTATCTTGATACAACATTCACAACATAACAAATATCAGGCTGTGAATGTGTCAAGTAAAGCAAGCTACCAATCAACTGGTGATAGATAGTGCAATCCATGGGTGGAGTGTTTTTCCCCTCTTCAAGGCTGATCCCTGAGAGGAAAGGAAATGGAGCAGCCTTACATTCATCCATGTTAAATTTAATTAACAGGTCTGATATGTATTTATATTGAGTTACCATTATCCCATCAAAGTCTTGGGATATTTTAAGCCCCAGAAATTGCTTCAAGAGCCCCAAATCGCTCATCTCAAATGCATCATGAAGAGTCATTTTTATGAAAGAAATGGAATCGAGTGTGCTTTCTGTAATCAAAATATCATCAACACATAAAACAATGATAAGTAAATTACCATCATACTGTTGTAGATACACATTCAGATCAGATTTCCACCTTTGGAAGTTTTGTGAAAGCAGAAAGGCATCCGTCTTGGCATACCATGATCTTGGGGCATGTTTCAACCCATATAGTGATTTATGCAATTTTCAAACCAAAGAAGGATCTGATGTGTACCCCTCTAGCTGCTTCATATATATTTCTTCATGCAGATCTCCATGTAGAAAGGCACTCTTGACATCCATATGATGCACCTCCCAGTGCTTGGATGTCGCAATGGCCAAAACTAGGCGAATGGGGTCCATCTTTGCCATCGGTGCAAAGGTATCATGATAGTCCACACCTTGGACCTGGGAGAAACCTTTTGCAACCAGCCTTGCCTTATATTTTCAGTTTTTTCCATCAACAACAACCTTTGTTCGAAACACCCACTTGCATTGCATTTTTCCGAAGAGAATTAAACTCTTCGTCCATGGCAGCTTGCCATCTCGGATATTTTCGAGCATGGTAGTAGGACTTAGGATATGACCCAATAATTAAATAATAGGTCTCAGACATTAATGCATCATGAGAATAGAGATAAATACCTTCTCTTTGAAAATCAGACTGGGTTCTTCTTGGATCAGCAGGATTTCCAATGTTTTCCCTGACGGAAGAGAGTGTCTTCTTGGCCCAAGTTGGGAGATGTGTTTGCACTTCAGAATATGATTTTGAACCTGATATTTGTTTTTGACTGATATCAGACATCATATCAGAAAAATCAGAGCCATCACTCCCAATTTCATCATCCGAATAATGAGCATAACAGGAGGGAATTTCAGTAGATTTCTCCTTGACCAGTTCTACCTCTTGGAGAGGCTCTTCAAATCAGACACTTATTTCGATGAAAATTTGTTTTGTTCTGATATTCAGAAGCTTGAAACCTTTAGATTCTTCTGGATATCCATTAAACAAACATTCAAAACTTTGCGGTTGCAAATCCTTCCTCTTGTCATGCGGAATTTGGGCCCATGCAATGGACCCAAACACCCTGAAATTTGACACATCCGGCTTGTGTCCAAAATCGGCTTCAAAAGGTGTTTTTCCTTTCATGGAGGAGTGAGTTACTTTGTTATGAATGTGTGCAGCAACATTTATGGCCTCAGCCCACATATTTGCATCCAATCCTTTTGCTTCCAGCATGCATGTGGTCATCTCCTTGAGAGAGCGGTTTTTCCTTTCCGCTACACCATTTTGCAGAGGAGTGTAGGGAATGGAATGTTGGATCTTGATCCCACTTCTGAAAATATTTACATAAATTCCATACTGATATATTCCCCTCCATTATCATATCTCATAGATTTAATCTTTCTCCCAGAGTCATTCTTAACCAGTGCTTTCAACTCAACAAATTTCTCCAAAACTTCATATTTTTTCTTGATGAAGAAAACCCCAGTGTATCTAGAAAAATCATATATGAAGGTGAGTACATACCGAAATCCATTTATGGGTATGGTGGGAATCGGTCTGCTGATATTAGAATGAATCATCCCCAAGATACTTGATGCACAGCTTGCCTTTCCCCAATCAAACTTGTGATCAGGGTGTTTGCCAACAATACAACCTTTGCAAACTTCGGCTATAGCTTTGATGGCTAGGAGGCCTTCAACCATGGAATTTTTATGAATTTGATGCAAGTACTTGAAATTTAAATGACCAAATATCTCATGCCATAGTCTATTGACCTCATTTCCATAATTCAAAAGAGCGGTGGGCTTTGCAGCCGCCAGAAAATGGGAAAACTCATAGGTTTTTGCATGAAGGTTTGCTACGCCTTTTGCAACAAGTTTATCGGATGCAATCTTAGTGATTTCTACATCATTGGGGTTGAAGGTCACTCTCTTGGTAACTCTGGTATGAACCATTTGATATACACTCGAGAGGTTGGAGGCCAAGGAGGGTACATACAGAACATTGAAAAAACTGCCATGTTCAAGATTTATTGTACCTTGTCCCTTCGAAATAATAGTAGAATAATATCCCATGTGGATGGGAATGCTTTTGTTGGTGTCCAGAGAAGAGAATGAATCTCTGCTTTCCATCATGTGATTCAAAGCTCCAGAGTCTATGAGCAGATATTTGGGCTTCGAGGTGCTTTCCATGAGAGCATGTCCTCTTTCTTGTTGGGTATCCCGATCTTGGTGATCTATCTTCCGAACGCTCTTCGGAAGATTGATATTGTTTCTCTCGACGAGAGAAGTCATCTCGTCAAGCTTCTTCTTCACGTAGGCATGTTCAAGGTGGAAGCCCTTCCCGCAATATGAACACTTGACTTTCTCTTTCCCATGGTTTCCTTTGTTCTTGTGGTTCTTCAAGCCCTAAGACTCTTCTTATTGTTGGATATTTTCTTTAGGCTTTGGAGCTTTGAATTTACTCTTTTGATTCTTCTTCCCTTTGCCCTTCAGATCTTTGGGCCCCGAAGCAAATAGGGATTGATATTTTGAGGATAGAATGATCCCCATATGAATAATCTTGTCATGCCCATTTTTTAGGGACTCAATGAAGGAATTGAGAGAAGGAACCTTCCATCCAGGGATTGTGAGCTTCCCAGAATGGAAAGTGGAAACAAATACAGAGTAGTCGGCACCAAGTTTTGAGAGAATGGCAAGGATGATCTGATCATCCTCCTTCTTCACCTCACACTGCTTCAACTGTAGGACTAGATACTTGAATTTTGTGAAGAATTCATTGAGTCTCAAAATTTCCATATTGAAGAGAAATCAACTCATTCTCCACCTGATAAATCCTCAAATCATCTTGTTTGTCATACAGGAAGGAAATTTGGTCCCACATTGCCTTTAGAGTCTTTAATCCCGAGAGATGGAATAGAAGGTCCTTAGACATAGAGAGACGCAGAAACCCAAAAGATTTATCCATTTTGTTAAAGAATCTATCCTTGTCCACAACATGGTTAGGCTCTTCCTCTGTGTTCATAGTGACTCTGTAGAGTCCTTTTGCACGTAGCTGGATCTCAATATCTCCCTTCCATTGGTGATAATTGAAAGGAGTTAGGAGTTCTATGGAAGAAGCCATACTTCTACTATAGCGAATGCGGTGTACCTATAAAAAAAATTGCAATCAGCACAAAAATATCACCGTAAGGTCGAACAGCCAGCACATTTAAGGTTTTCATCACACCCAACATAATTGATCAAGCAATCTTGATCAACAATTCCTTAACTTGGGGTATTAAGTGGTAAACCTTCTGCTTCTGGCGCAGTGCTGGAATTTCAGCTTTTGCTCAATTTTGCATGCAAGATCTGTCAAAAATCATGTTTTTGAAAAATAGAGCTTTGTCCCATCATGGCTCTGATACCATATTAATTTTATCACAACAATCTTGGGAAAAATTACAAACTCACAAGTGATTCAATGACAAATTACACATGAAATGATGTAACGGTACTGCAATAGGAGGTTGCAGCTCTGTATAATTAGTAAAAGAATGAATAATACAAAACAATGTCATGCAGAACACATGAATGCCAAGCCAATTCGAATTCTCTAGGAGGTCATTCAAATTTCATGGATGAGTGTAGATTAATTGAATGTTAGCAACACAAGACACACTTAGTTAACCACTAATCTAGCCATAACTGATTCTCACTGAGTCCTAACTAAATCAGAGTGCAATAGATTATTGAGTCTAACTGAATGTAACTCAGACACATGTCACTACATGCCAATTAGTAGGTGGTAGTGCATCACTAACTCCAATTAGCTCTGATGACATTAACTGAAGTGCTACTAGTCATCAAAAGTGGTTGGGGGCACATCCATTCACTCAAGTTCATCCCAATCAGCCCAAAATAGACAATTGCATGATGGAGGTGCCTTTACAACTCAACTTAACTGATTGTTAGGTCAAACAACAATCAGTTAGTATTAGTTGCACTTATGACACTCAGTTCACCCCAGAATTTCTCCTTGATTGAAGGAGGAATCCTAGTTAGCCTCCCTGATTGAAGGAGGAAGCCCAGTTAGCCTTCCTGATTGAAGGAGAAGGCTTAGTTGGCCTCCTTGATTGAAGAAAGGCATGGATGTGCTCATGCTGATGTCATGGTGTGCTCATATGATGTCAATTAAGTCAATTAAACTTAGGATAGTGGGTAATTAGTCCAAAATTGACCAAATAAGTGCGTATGTTGGGTAAATGACTCCAACACACAACGTTATCCATGAGAACATGATTACTACCATCTCATCATCAATAACAATTATTATCATCACTCCCTCTTTCTAGGGAGGTCCTTTCGGACTACACCAAGCTTGTCTCTAAAATATTCAAACTTCACACGAGACAAAGGCTTAGTTAACACATCTGCAACTTGTTCCTTTGTAGGAACATACTGGAGCTTTATGGATCTTCTCCATACCATATCCCGGATGTAACGATACTTTATCTCGATGTGCTTTGACTTATCATGGAACATCGGGTTCTCTGTTAACTTAATACAACTCTAGTTGTCACAATAAATATCAGTTGCATCCATTTTGGTATCAAATAATCCTATCAACAATTTGCAAAGCCGTACTGCTTCACTACAGGTTGAACATGTTGAAATGTATTTATCCTCTATTATACTGAGCTCAACACTCGTATGCTTCCTTCTAAGCCATGATATCACACGGCCTGATCCCAAACTAAAACAACATCCTAAGTGCTCTTTCTGTCTTCAACACTTCCTGCCCAATTTGAATCAGTGTAGCCACATAATCTAAACTCATAATCAATTGTATATGTGAGGCCATAATCTAATGTACCCTTTAGGTACCTCATTACATGTTTTCATGCGACTAGGTGAACATGCCTGGGTTCTATCATATACTGACTTAATGTGTTCATGGAAAAACACATATCTAGTCTTGCATTTGTCAAGTACATTAGTGAGTCGATAATCTGTCTATATAGTGTGACATCTATTCTATCTAAAGAGTCAACATTTAGGAGCTTCATGTTTGTCACCATCAGAGTGTTCATTTCCTTACAATTCAACATCCCAAATCTCTTTAGGATTTCAACTACATATTTTCCTTGGTTTAGGAAAATTTCATCTGGGAACTTCCATACTTCAAGACCTAAGAAGTAATGCATCATTCCAGGGTATTTCATTTCAAATTTTGTCGCAAGATTCTTCTTACATTCATTGATGATATTCTTTTCCTATCAAAATTAGATCATCTACATACAAGAGTAATGTCATGATTCCATCGTCTTCAACCTTATAGTAAAGGTTGGAATATGCTTTACTTTTGGTAAAGCATAGGCTCATCAGGAATTCATCAATTCGTTTGTACCATGATTTGGGTGCTTTCTTTAATACATATAAATATAACTTTAGTCGGCACACATGTGTTTTCTTGTCATGTGTCTCAAAACCTGGAGATTGTTCAATATACACTTCCTCTTCTATGGCACCATTTAGAAAGGATGTCTTTACATCCAATTGTTGTAATTTCCATTTCATCTTGGAAGCCAAAGCAATAATAGTTCTGATTGAGGTATATCTAGCTACTCGTCCAAACTTTTCATCATAATCAATCCCTTCTTTCTAAGAGAATCCTTGTGCAACAAATATTGCTTTGAAATTTTCAATACTACCATCAGTTGAATGATTTGTCTTAAAATCCATTTGGAAGAGACCACTGATTTATCCTTTGGTCTTGGAACCACTTCCCAAACATCATTCTTTAAAATAGATTGATATTCTTCAAACATGGCATCCATCCATTCCTTCTTCTTTGTGGCTTCTTCAAAACATGTAGGTTCTTCATCAACAAGGTTGAACATTAATGCTACGTAGTTGGAGTGGAGTCTTCGTCTCTTGCTTCCTTCTGGTGCACCATATCATTCTGCTTCTTGAATTGTATCACGAGTCCAAGCTGGTCTTTTCCTTGTTGATATTGTTTCATGAGGTGTATCTATAGGGGGTCTACCATATCCTGATATTCATGTATAGGATCTTCTTCATATCTAACTAGTGGTTTACTGATCTCTACTACTCTTGGAGTTTCTTGTTCTTCTTCATCCACATGGGTATTTTTGTATTTGTTGAAGGTTGCACATTCATCAAATGTGACATCTCTGCTGACCTCAATTTTAGGAAAACTTGGAATGTAGATTTTGTATGCTTTCGAATGATCACTATATCCAACAAATATTCCCTTATTTCCTAAGGGGTCCAAATTTGATCTTTTCTCTTTGGGAACATGCAGGTAAACATGGCGACCAAATATCTTCAGGTGACTGACTTTAGACTTCTCACCAGTAAACATTTATTTTGAAGTTTTTTTTCCAATCGCACTGTGGGATAATTTGTTTTTAACATATACTGCAGTCTTTGCTGCTTCAACCCATAAATAAATGGGTAGATCTTGATCATGAATCATGGATTTGACTTCTTCCATGATAGATCTATTCTTCTTTTCTGCTACTTCATTTTGCTGAGAATTATAGGGTGTAGTAATGTCCATCTTATCCCAGCTTCTTTGCAGAAGTTTTTGAATTCAATTGAAGTGAATTCTCCTCTGTTATCTGAGCTTAATATCTTAATCTTCTATTCAGAGAGATTCTCCACAATATCTTTGAACTCTTTGAACTTTTTAGATACTTCATCTTTCCTTTTCAAGAAGTATATCCAAGTATTACATGAGTGGTCATCAATAAAATAGAAATAATAGACATACCCGCTTAAGGAAGTATTTGACATTGGTTTGCACACATCTGACTGGATAATATCTAGGATCCATTTTGCTTTAGTATTACTGCTTGGAAATGGATTCTTGGTGTTCTTCCCTTGAGCACATCCTTTCCATACTCCTTCATTGTTGATCTGGATTTTTGGTAGACATGTTACTACTCCTTGATCACAATTGGTAATGCTTTGTAGTTCACATGACCAAGTCTTCAATTCCATAGTTCACATGGAATGATAGTATAAGTTGTGAAAGCTAACTCTATATGCCCTTTTAGTTTGTAGAGCCCTCCTTCTTCAATACCTATTAAAACTGCATCATCTATAGTTTTTCATTTTGATCACATAAGAACTTCAGCATCTACAAAGGATACTCTGAAGCCTTTCTTGTTTAGAGTTGATATAGAAAGAAGATTCTTCTTTAGTCCTGGAACATATAAGACTTCTTTCATTTTCATGGACTTACCGAATTTCACCTTGTAGGAATTCATTATCCCAGTCCTTTGATAGGATATTGATAGTTATCTCCAAGTTGTACTTTGTGTGGATAATCTTTCTGAGTGAGGCATGAGAGAGAATCTATGTTTCCTGTAATATGTTTGGAAGCACCACTGTCTATGATCCAAGTATCACCTCCACGAGAGATTGATCCTATGAGGGATGATATCAAGACATATTCTTCATTAGAGTCTTCGTTGTCTCTTATCCTCTCTTCATCTGATTCATTTTCTTCAGTTGCATGGGCATGGAACTTTCCATTCTTCTTCTTAAACTTTTTTGTTGTTGTTAAGTGGACAGTGTCTGGAGATATGTCCTAACTTATGACATGTATAACATTCAAAGGATGAGTAATCCTTCTTAAACTTATTACTTCTTTTTATTTCTAATGGTCTACTTGTAGGGTATCCTCGGTCCTTCCTTTTATTTCTTCCATTCTTTATATGCACAGCTAGAGCTTGATCTTAATCTTCATTTAACTTTTCTTCTCTATTTTCTAACCTTCCTTATTCTTGTACACATTCCTCCCATAGCTTGCTGAATTTGGTTAGCTTTCTTCTAGCACATATTCCTCTGATGAAGGAATCCCATTCTCTTGGAATACCATTTAGGGTGGTCATCACAACTTCAGCTTCTTCTACCATGTCACCAATGGCTTCTAATTGTTCTGTAATCTGAGATACTCAAGAGAAGTATGACTGCATGGTTTCTTCATTTTTCATCTTCATACCCTTGAGTTGGTTTCTGAAGGTCATTCTCCTCTTGATGTATTTCCCTTCAAACATATTGGTTAGTGCATCAAACACTTCCTTTGGAGTATTCTTTTAGGACACTTGAGAGATCAAGTGATCCTTAATAGAGTTAGCTATGATCCTCTTGACTTTGATCATGTCCTTCTTTTGCTTGGATTTATCCTCTTCTCCCTCTGGTTCCTTGACCTCTTCTTTGAGGTATCCATCTAGGTCATGCTCTTCAAGGATGAGCATAATTCTATACTTCTATGCTATGAAATTTTCTGCTCCCTAAATATTTTCATCTATCTTGGTACTATTTGTCATCTTTAATGAAAGAACCTCAAATGGAAAGATAGGAGATAGTACTTACTAGTTTGAGGGCCTTTTCTGGAACCAACTTTAGGATGACTTAGGGTTTGACTAGAAAACCCTAATTTTCCAGTTGTGATCACTTGTAGATCTTAGAAGAGGAAAATATGCACCTCCCTAAGGCGATCTAGACTGTATCTTGCTTTTCCAGAGTCTAAGGATGGAACCTTGAAAAATCTGATGCGTTAGTTTCTCTCGATAGCAATGATAGGTCAAAAAGTGAAAATCCTCAAAATGAAAAATTTCTTCGACCAAAATATGTGCCCTCCTAGGGTAGTTGAATGGTCCTTCTTTTCCAACTAATTTATGGAGGGAGGTCTCTAGAATAGTGAACCTTGGCTTGTTGAATTGTAGGAGTTGTTGTACAATGTTTTCTTTCAAGTTGGATCTGATACCATGTTAAGTTTTTCTAATCAACTAGAACAAGGATCACTAAAAAAATAACAAGCACAACAAAACAAAAGAGAACACAAATATTTATCTTGAGAAACCCTCGTGGGGAAGAAAACCCAGCAAAACTTCCTCTATATAGACTTCACCCAAGTATAGTGTAAGATCCAAAGAACAATACTATATTGCTTCCTCTCCTCTATATGGACTGTTTCTTCTCTCTCTAGCACAAATGCTTGAGTTTTGTGTGGATCCAAATGAGTGAGGTGCATCCCCTATCTATACTGATCGGTGGAGAAGCCTAATAACTCAACAGGGCCGACTTCTCCTCCCAATCAGGGCCAACTTGCCTTGGAAGACTCAAAAATACATTTTAATAATACTTTTGTGGAAGATATTCTATTTTGTATTATTATTGTTATTTCTCCTTCTGAAGATGTTGTTCCTTCGATTAGGGATGTCATTGATTTAATTGGTCATGTAAAGTATTGAGGTAATACCTCTGTTGTAAGTCAGGTCAATAGTACCTAGGAAGGCTTATGTACTTAGGCATAAGCCTGCTTAGTAGTTTTTTGACCTTCCACTCATGGAATGCATGTAGATATAGGATTTTAGATGATTACTCATGCTTCGGAAGACTTCTTATTTTCAAGTTTAGTTGACTCAGGTCTGAGAGAATCCATGTTGGGCTCTTAAACATCTTGACAATCTTGAGCCTGTACTCTCCAATTTTTTTATGATAATATAGTTTCTTCATGGAGGTTACAAAAGAAAGCATATATATGAATACTAGATTTAAAATATTGTGTGTGTGTGTTCATCACTGTGATCGAGGATTTTCCATGCTTCATCAAATAACATATCCTACCTCTACCTCGATATGGAATCAAGGATGGCTAGGAGACAGACAATTGGGTTTGGAAGGAGAGGAAGTTGAGTTAGAGAAAATTTGAGGTCTAAAATGTTCCTCCTAAGGAAAATAATAAAATAATAGTTATAATAACATAATATTTATGAATTTTGGAGGAAGAGAGAAAAAGACTATTTTTTTCATTCGTATTTTCAACATATCTCCCTATCATTTTATTCAAATTTCGAGTAGGAGCACTCATTGGAAGCATAATTTAATTCCGCATACAACGGGTACCCACACTGTATACTTTTAATGTACCTGAACCCACTAAAAATGTGAAATACAGTAAAAATGGGTACCCACACTACATACTTTTGACTGACCCTACCCCGCTAAAAATGTGAAATACATTAAAAATGTGTTTATTTCATGTTTTTAGTGGGGTGGGGTCTGTAAAAGGTTCGTAGTGTGGGTTCTCATTGGATGTGGATTAAATTTTGCATCCAATGAGTGCTCTCGCTTGAAATTTGAGTAAACTGACAAAGAGATATGTTGAAAATATAAATGAAAAAAATAGTTTTTCAATCTCTTCCCCCAAAATTAATAAATATTATTTTATTATTATATGTCAATTCAACCATTATGGTTGAATCTTTGCTTAAAATTATATTGGTTCTTGAATTCAATGGATTTTTTTATGAGGTGGTTTGTTTTCTTACAGGATGACTCATTTTCTTATAAGGCCCATTTTAGACCCCAAATTTTCTCTAATCCAAGATGTTGGAAAAATTATACAAATGCTCTCAAAACTTCTCACATTTTTTTAGTATATTGGGATGATGAATTGGTGTGGAATAAAGCTCCATCTCGGGTTTACTCGCCAAAGGCAAGTTACATCCAACTAAATATTGATATTCATCTGTGAGAGGTCAAATGGTGGTGGAATGGTTTATGTGTTATAATATTGAGAATATGCATAACATACAACAACACATTTACACTAACATGTAAATCAATAGAAAAGATATACTAGTCTAGCCTTATATCCATACAGGAAACAATAACTGTAAGAACAAAAGACAAGACAGCATGAGAACAAGACATTAGATATACGTGGTAAAACCCCAAAGGGAAAAATTCCATGAAAGGTTTGGTCTTCTATTGATCTTCATAAATGTCCATCTTACAATACAAGACATCTTCACATTTGCATCACTCTCCATCTTCACATCATATCACAGTCATGTGTGTACAAATTAGATACACAACATGAGATGTGTTATTTCACAATATATCACAACATAAGACTTTATGTGCAATGATATGCCCAAAGGCTCTCCATGACCTCTACTATATACTAAGAGGTATGGAAGACTAACATCCCATATTTTACATGTAGGATAAATAATTTTCCACCTCATTATATAATAAATGGTAAAAGGAGGGTGAACAATAAGCACCCTGTAGTGCAATATTTAATGATGCCACTATATGGATTTTGGTTGTTGGATATGATCCAACAAGAAATCCAACGGACGGTATCCTTGCAGCCGCAACATTAAATGATGCATTGTGGGGTACTTATTGCTCGCTTATTTTCCTCTATTATGAATGTGGGATAGCTCAATTTTATAATATTAGAGTTATTTATATATTTTAATGATATTTCATCAACAATACCACACAAATCATCATTACATATTCTAACACTCCCCCTTAAAGATGACTAGGAGAAAGAATATAAATGTAGGAAGGTGGCATCAAACTAACATTATGGAAGCTTAAGTGCCTGCCAAAATTGGGTCTATTGATGTGGTGCATGCTGGAAAATAAAGTTCCTACTTGGAACAATATGTGGAAGAGAAGAAAAGAAGGTTTGCGCTGGTGTATCTTATGTAAATTAGATTCGGAAATAATGGAACATTTGTTTCTTACATGTCCCTTCGTTCAACTAATCTGGCACGGAGGTATCTTTGTTGTTGGTGAGGTCTCCGATTTGCAAGGTGTATATTTTGAGGTAGATTTTCAGTCATGGATATCCAAACCCTCTTACCACCTTGTAAAGGCTCTCTCGCTTATCATAAATTGGGTTATATTGTTGGCCCGCAATTCTATTATTTTTTAGGAAAACTTTTCCACTTCGGAAGTGGCAGCTTCCACCAGTATCAGGATTTTATATTTATATTCTCAAGAAAAAGGGGAAGCTCGGGTTCATGTCATTAAGGAAGAACAAATAAATAAATCTATTCCTTGGTCTTTCTTGGATGGTGCCTCATAGGGGCATCAATCCCATTGTGGAGGGTGGGTGTTACTTCATCTTTCATAATATATATCTTATGAACTTATAATGGGATTGGGAGAAAGCTCAAACAATTTTGCAGAATTGATGGCTCTAAAACTTCTTCTTCTCTTTGCACTAAAAAAAAAGGTGTAAATGGTTATAGGTTTTTGGATGCTCCATGCTTTTCATTATCTAGGTAAAGGGGGCCCAAAGATGTTCAACACATTAGATTGGTCTCTTTAGCTGAGGAAGTCCTAAGGCTTAAGAATCATTTTGATGAGTTTTCCTGTCATCATTTCTATAGGGAATGAAATTCTGAAGCGGATCAATTTTCTTAAGAGGGAATTCAACTAGAATTCGGAAGATAGTGCATCTTAGAATCGAAATAGGGAGATCATTTCAGGTACTACCATCATCCTTTCATTGAGGGCACCACTCCCTCTTTAGGGTGAGGCCTTCATTTTTTAATTTATCCTGCATGGGATTGTTTTCAAAGGGTTTGTTAAGAACCTATTGGTGTATTTTTGTAAAAAGAAGGCACTCTGCAAAATGATGTTTCTTAGTTTGTTATTGTTTTTTGGTACATATGGGTTGGATGAAAGGATTTTCAAGCCTTTCTTTTAGTAACTATTTAGTACAATATGAGACATGACTTCTTATTATATATTGGAAGCCATAGGAAGGTGGTGTGGGATATCTATGAATATATGCTCTCAGCATATATCTACAAAATGTAATTTCTCTCTTTTTTTATGAATATTTTTTTTATATTTCCCATAGAAAAAAATTGTGTGTGTGTGTATACTGAAGGAAAAATATTTTTATATTCAGAAAAGAATATACAATGTGCTATAATGAATATTTTTATAAGACAGAAAAGCAAAAACATGTCCATTACTAAGGAATCTAGATTGCGGTTATACTTAACACATGCACATTTTCAAAAAGGTATTGCTTCTTTCTGGAATCACCCTTAGTCTCCATGCTAACATTTCCTAACAAAAAGAACGTCCATGATGCACATAAAAAAGACCAATCCAAATCTTCTAAGATAATAATTTATACCTCATCTAGGACAACTTCTTCATGATATTTTTGAGAATAGTAAGCAACCAAAAGTCATGCCTTTCACCTCACTACCATCCTAGAATTCCTTCATAACACAAGTTCCCAAACAAAGAGTGAGAGCCTCATTTGAAATATCATCAACTTTCATATTCAACTTCCTGAATATATGGGAAAACGGCGTCAACTAAAGTCCTTGGAATTCTTCTCAAATTCCTTGTAACAGAAGATCAACTCTCATGTTTACAATGTAAACCTTGTTATTTTCCCAATCTATGACAATCTTGGAGTCCCCAAACACTTAAATTTTTTAAATTCCATGTATCTTAGTTGTAAATAGGAAAGTCCATAAGGTTATGGGCTTATCTTTCCTATTGTATCCTCTACTAGAAGCATATCTGACTTGAAAAGAATAGCCACCTATAAGAAAAAGAACACCCCAACCCCGCAAAAAGAGGGGTCCCCTTGGCTAGCACCATAAAAAAAACTCCATGGGATAGACTCATCCAAAAAAGCATGAATGAAATACTTTGTTTTTTCCACTTAAACTCTATTATCTTGTTGTAATTTCTAAAAAAACTACATAATTTCGAGATATATATATATAACACTTTCATAATAATAATAAAATTATATTATAATATGTAAAGAATTTTAGAGTTTCATATATGCATCCTTATACTAAGGAAGAAAGAAAGAAACCATTCAATTGTATTTAGAATTTATGGATGTGCCAAAACCACTTTTATAAATCATATTAAGGGAAGTATTTTTTTAATTAAAATTGTAATGATTAAAAAAACAAGAAAGGATTTAATTTGTTGTATAAGTTTGAGTAAGATATATTTTGATTTCAATATTGTAGATGAAGTATCTATTCCAAATGTTAATTATTTCTACACTCAGTGAAACTCCAAAACCATAAATGTTTTACCCTATTAATTATCTTTAATAACAAAACATAATTTTTTAAAAATAAACTAATAAAATAAAATATTTTTAAAATTTTAAAATTTATTTAAATATCAAACTTATAAAATCTTTTGATTAATACTTGTTTTTAATATCTCTAATGTTATATCCAATGATTATAAGTTTTAAATCATTACAATATTTATACATAATATTAATATTATTGTTTAAATAACTTAACACCCTTCTCTTAATAAACCCAATTCATATACCGAAATTTATAAAATGTTTTGATTACTAAAATACTTTTCCATATTTCCATATCTCTAATTTTACCATATACCTAACACTAATAAACATTTTTATGTCTCTATTTTTTAGCATATATCTAATAATAATAAATCACTTTAGATTATTACAATATTTACACAATAATAATAAAAGAATATTTAAGTCCTTTAGGTGTAACCAGTTGACAATAAGGTGCAATCCTTCTGACGTTGCAAGTTCAAATATTAACCAAGCAGTGTGTGTTCCGCATGGGGTAGTGTTGGTATGCCTAAAAGTATAGTGGTAGTGAACCGAAATCAACTTTCTATCACACTAGAATGAGGCCAACCTCAATTACTAGTTCTCACACACACACACACACACACACACACATTACACAATATTAACATAATCATTTAAACTAGTTTCAGAGCCCCCTTCTCTCTTTGTCTATATATAATTTATTACATTTTTCCAAAGAAAAAAAAATCTTGATATTCAAAGGAATCAAAGATCCGACAGCTTTTATTTTCCAAGCATACATGGAACTTTTCATTTATTGCACTACCTTCTAGCTCTCAGTGTAGAACACAACATATATGTATCTTATACTAGCTTACCCGTATAGATTTCATCATAAACAGTCTGACACCTTCTTGTCTAAGACTTATCAAATTTGATTTCACACAAAAAAACAAAAAAAAACATCATGTTGAATATACCAAACAACAACAAAAGACACAAAAAACTAGAACTTAGTCTAAGGCTTCAGAGCCTTCCTGGATGATAACGCCATTTTCAAGTTCTTAAAAGAACATAGTTCCTGCTTCACACTTTATAGCTTATTTTGATAACCTATCAACTTTAGAGTTGTAGCTCCTTGATTTGTGCTTAAAAGAAATGTGTTGAAAAAATTTAATCAAACCTTTTATCCTTTTGCACCATCTACTCAATTGAAGAACCTGTAAGTTGAAATTTCCTTTATCCCATTCAATTATGACCTTTGAGTTACCAAAGATGTTGAGGGAGTCTATTCCACATTTGCTGGTGAAAAACAAAACTCTCCATAATCCAACAAGTTTCGCTTTAGTGTTGATGCCTTTGTTACCTCCCATTCATAACTTGAAACAATGGTTCTCATTAATTTTTACCAGCATCCCACTTCCACAATTTCCCTCCATCGAGGATCCATAAAAAAATCCAATTGCAGAACAAGAAGTATGGGAGGGTTTATACATGGGTTTATGTTTCTTTTGCTAACCTTTTCCTACAAAGTACTTGAAAAGGGATAAAATTTTAATACTAATCATATTGACATTTGGAATGGTACTCGCGAAGATAGATTTGTTTCTCGTTGTCCATATAGTCCAGAAAAATAAATATGGGAAGCAACCTATATCTCTTTTCTCTTGAATACCAATCCATGAAGCTTTCCTCCCAATTACTTTCACCCCAAGCAAAAGTAACATTTAGATCTCCTGCCACATATGTCCAAACCTCCTTGTTGAAAGCACGTTTGCTAAATAAATGTTTTGCTTATTCTTCATCCCTTCTGCATAATAAGCAAAAACCTGGGCCATTCCACCCTTTCTTCAATAGGTTTTTCCAGGTTAAGATTTTATTTTCCATCATAAGCCAAAAGAATCATTTTAATTTTTGAGGTAACATCCATTACCACAACTTAGCATTCCACCATTTTATATTGCAAGTATTTTGAGTGGACATAATGGAAGTATATGCTTCTTTTGTTGTTACCTTCCCTGTAACCTTGTTCCACGACCAAACAATTTTATCATATTTAGATCTAATTCTTATGCATGTTGAATTAAGTATTTGACTATATATATCCCATAATACCACCCAGATTCTTGTAAATCCTAAATATTTTAACATATACCAATATCCTCCCTTCAAAACTACCCATGATGCTCTTCTAATATTATGAAGAATAGACTTATTCAAAATCTTAAGATGATTGATGATACCAGCAGGTAGAGCATATTTGCCACTGTCTCCAATGAACGAATCAACACCAATTTTGACATTATTGTCATTGCAAATGTCCCAAGTTCCCATTTTTTTAACCAATGTAATTTTTTAACAAAACTATTCCATGATAAAGAGGAACCACTACAATCTCCTGTATCCAATATGAACCATGAGATAATCTCTTTTTTCTTTAAGTATTTTGCATGAAAAACATTTCTCCAAAGACTTGAACCAAAAAATATTTCTCCAAAAACTTTTTAAGCATAACGCAGAATTAAACCAATCCAAATTCTTGATGTTCCAAACACCTTGAGCCTTTGGAAGAACTAGGCACTCCCAAGCAACCAAATGAAATTTTCCTTATTTTCTAGAATCGTTCCATTAAAAAAATGAAAATTTTAACTCTGATAAGCTTTAATATAGCTTTAGGAATCATCATTAGAGAGAAGCAATACTCAAGAACACTAGCCAAAACAGTCTGTACAATAGTTAATCTTCCTACCAGTCACAAGAACCTGTATACCCAGTTATTGAGCTTCTTATTTATTCTTTTAACCAACCACATACAGTATTCAATCTTATAGCTATTGGGTTTCAAAAAGAAACCAAGATATGTAAACCCATTTTCTTGCAAATCCATCTTAAAATCAAAGACAGAGTAAATCTCAGTCCAAACTTCAGTTGAAATCCTATTTTGATATAAGACTGATTTTTCTGGATTTATTTCCATGCCTGTTGCCGAATAAAATATTTTAAGAATTCCATGCAAATACTTCGATTCTTCAATTAACACATTACCAAATATAATGACATCATTTACGAATAACAGGTGACTCTATACTTAAAGTTGACAATATCTTCACACCTGGAAACTTACCCTTAGATTTGGCTTATAAATCAATCTACTCAACCCCTCTATGACCAGGAGAAAGAGAAAAGGAGGGACACCCCTGACGAATACCTAGAGAACTTTTGAAAATTTTGGTTGGAGCTCCATTTAATAGAATGGAAAAATTAAATGAAGAAACAAATGCAAGAATCCAACTGGAAAATTCTACTGGAATCCCTATCTAAAACAGAAACAACCATAAAAAACCCAGTCCACGTTGTTGTAATCCTTTGCTAGGTCCATTTTGAGAATCATGAAGCTGATTTTCATTACTTTAGTTGAATGAAGACACTCCAGTGAGTAACTCCATTGGCTTCCATTATTTATATGTTTGAAATAAATGCATGTTGTTCTCTAGACATTCTTTCCTCAAGAAAAGTTTTCAATTTGTTTGTTATTATCTTTGTCACCAACTTATAAATTAGATTGCAGAGAGAAATCGCTCTAAAGTCTAGAAAAGAGTCAGGATTCTCCTTCTTTGGAATTAAAGATAAAAAAAGTGGCGATAATGGCTCCAATCATAAACTTCTCACTTCGCGACAACTCAGTGATATCCAAAATATCCAGAAAAGCAAGGAAAAAATAAGGTGACCATCCATCTAGACCTAGGATTTTGTCCTTAGCAAAACTGGTTAGGGCAAGTTTAAATTCTTCCATGATGATTTCCTTACCCAAAGACAGACCTTCTTCTCTATTGAATAAAGTGTTGAAATTACTCAAATAACTGAGAGGAGGGTGAATAAGTTATTTCTAAAGCTACAACTATTTTTCACTATTTAAACCATTATTACAAATTACAAATTTAGTAATGATATTGCAGAAAGTATAACAACTGAGATGATGATTATCAATCACACACACATGATAGAAAACGATAAATATTCACTTTATTTGAGCACATACTCAAATGAGGCTGAAACCTCTATTTGAAACAGTCCTTCTTGTGGAGAGCACCAACTCTCATATTTTTCTAGCATCAACTAGAATCGTATTCTCCAGCTACAACTGAGTGAAAGCACCAACTTCCACTTGTACAGGCTTCAACATGTACAAAGAATATAACATGTTTTTCCTAGCACCACCCTTCCACCCTTGTTTCTCATATTTAAATGTGTTCAGTACAAATTCTAGGAAAATATATATAACATTGCATACCAACTCTATTATGATATTCTTCTAGATTTATGCACCTTGGTTCCCCTCATTATCTATGTTCGAGATATTCATATTTATCTACCATTCTGCAATTCTCACTTTACCGACGATCCATGCATCAGCTTCTCTATCTGCAGAGAGCGCACACATCCATTCATCATGCACATCCTTTTATATAGCTCTGTCCTTAAACCCTTTACCAGTTCGTATGCCTGACGATCCATTTCCATAACTGATCAAGCCGTTCGATGTCTTATGACAGACAAGAAGTCCAATTACTGAGTAATCCTGAATATCTGAAACACATCTTCACCATTTGACTTCTTCCACACTTGTCATTTTTTTTGCAACAAGTCAGAGTTTCCGCACTCTTGGTTCTGTAGTACAGGTTCCACACCAATCATTTTGCACCATTGATCTTCTTCGGGCTCTCTGTGACTGTTGATCTGTTGAGGAAATCAGATATCAAATATGTGATTTTTCTTGATATCATTTCATGATTTCCGCTTTCCGTCTTTCACACATCCTTTTCTGCATAATCGGTCTACATCGTCGACTTCTTTTACAACATTTCCGGATTGTTGATCTTAGATACGGTGCGGGATGCGGATCCAAGGTATTCAACATTTTGTTAAACAGCTTCCATTCTTTCCACTTTTCGACTTCCGCTTTCAAAACTCTTTCTGTGTCATTGATTTAGTGTGCGCCCTTTCCCAGTCGTCAATCTTAGATCTGGTGCGGGATGTGCATCTCGGGTCTTCAACATTTTGTTAAACGGTTTCCATTCTTTCTACTTTCTGACTTATGCTTGCAAAACTCTTTTCATTCTATTGATTTAGAGTGCGCCCTTTCCCGACTGTCAATCTTAGATTTAGTGTAGGATGCGGATCCCAGGTTTTCAACATTTTGTTAAACGACTTCCATTCTTTTCACTTTTTGACTCCGCTTGCAAAACTCTTTCTGTGTCATTGATCTAGTGTGTGCCCTTTCTCAACCATTGATCTTAGATCCGGTGTGGGATGTGGATCCTGTGTCTTCAACATTTTGTTAAACATCTTTCATTCTTTCCGGTTTTCGACTTCCACACTTCCACACTTCCGCACTTCCGGCTTTCGCACTTTCGGCTTCTACACTTCGGGATCAAAAGACCCAACTTCCAGCCTTAGTCCTTTCCTATTCTCCCACTTTCTGCTTTCCGCTTTTCGACTTCAGAAATCAGAAATCTAACTTTTCTTATTCTCGAACTTTTGGATTTTCTCCCGACCGTTGATTTCTTTTGCGGATTCATTCATGTCTATCAGATCTGTCACTTCTTTCAAACTTTGTATATTTTCCCATGACCATTGATTTTCTTTTGTGGATTCATTCCTAGCCATCGGATCTCTACATAGGCCATGGATTCTTCTGAGTCCTCTACTCATCTGGATCATTCTTGGAACTATGTTGTGCAGTCAGCCATGGATTCTTTTGATTCCTGTGTTCATATGGATCAGGTTTGTAACTATGTTTCCATCAATGACAACCATATCACTCTCTGATCTGGTTTCCATATGACCACAAATCCTCCAACAGTCTCCCCCTGACCACAAAACCTCCAACAATATCCCCCTTTGGCATTGATGGCAATATTCAACTTCTGGATGCATGTTGTACTAGTAATCATCAATATGTTTGTCATATGTAACAAACAACTTCTCCCCCTTTGACATCAATGTCAAGGAAGCCTCTATAGCACAACTTCCCCTATCAAAGTGCACAAATTATTTGGAATAGGATATGATACTTAACTTTTGGTGTAGGTACTCAAATTGTGTCTTTGGTAAGAGTTTAGTGAAGATACCAACAGTCTGTTCTAAAGTAGGGATAAAATTCAATTGAACTACTCTGTTTGTAACCTACTCCCTTAAGAAGTGATACTTAATAGGTATGTGCTTGGTCTTTGAATTGAAGGACTGGATTTTTGGACATACTAATGGCGTTGGTATTATCACAATGAATAGGAATGGGGTCATCATATTTTACCTACAGGCCTGCTAGTGTCTAAATCATCCAAAGAATTTGTGTACAGCAGGTGGCAGCAACAATGTACTCAGCTTCTATAGTGGATAAGAATATTGAGCCTTGCTTCTAACTCAGCCATGCAACTAAATAATCACCTAAGAAGAATGCATCTCCACTTGTGCTCTTCCTTTCATCCAAACATTTTTCCCAATCAACATCTGAATATGCAGTTAACTGAAGATTTTTATTTCTAGGATACTAGATACCATAAGTCATTGTGCCCTTCAAATATTTGAATATCCTCTTCACAACCACCAAATGACTTTACTTAGGAGCAGACCGAAATCTTCCTACCATTCCAACATCTTGCATGATATCACGACGAGATGCTGTGATGTATAAGAGACTTCCTATCATTGACTGATATGTTCTCTGATCAACATCTAGTGAGGGATCATCCTTGCTAAGTTTTCACCCAACAACCATAGGTGTACTGATAGGTGATGAGTCTTCCATTTGGAATTTCTTCAACATATCCTTCAAATACTCCTCTTGGGAGAGAAATAATCCTTTAGGACTCTGGATAATGCAAAGACTAAGAAAGAATGACAGTTATCCTATCATTGACATCTCAAACTCAGATTGCATGGCATTAGAAAACCACTACACAGAAGAATCATTAGTGCATCAAAATATAATGCCATCCACATACACCAAAACTACTAATATAATGTCAACAATACCTTTCTTGAAACCTTTGTCTTGTATATATTTATCCAGTCTCTGATACCAGTCGTTGGGTGCTTGTTTCAATCCATATATAGCCTTCTTCAATTTGTAGATATTGTCAGGACTATTTGTCAGTTGGAACCCTTCAGGTTGCTTTATATATAATTCTTCTTCCAGATCTCCATTGAGAAAGGCTGACTTGACATCCATCTGATATACTTTGAAGTTCTTGTGAGTGGCATAGGCAAGAAACATTCTGATGGATTCCAATTGTGGTACTGTAACAAACTTAAATAATAACAACAAACAATATATATGTATATATTAAATATCAATATTAATTATTAATATTAATATATATTGATATTAATAATTAATAATTAATAAATGGTTATTAGTAAACTATTCTAAAATGACGCATCCTTTCATGGATGGTATCCAAAGTGCCTTTACAATTAATATATATATATATATATATGGCACTCACTTTGTAATATTTTATCAGCATTCATCTTTAATATTTATTTTATATTTTCAATATGGAATTATTCAACTAAGTAATCATTGAGAATATCTGAATACAGATATTACATTGGTATCAGAGCCAGCCCTTCCTAGGGCTTCTGCTGATCTCTAGCTTTTGTCCAAAATGATCAAGTTTTCCTTGAATTTAGGTCTTTGACCTCACAATGGCTTTCTCTGGTAAAAATTGGTTTTTGACCAAAAATTGGCCTTTGGCCATTTGAATTTCAATGAAGAAGTATTAATTCGACTCCAAATATGAAGCAAGAACGAGAGGGAAAAATGAAGAATAAAAAAATTATCAACAAAGAAATAAAAGGGGAAAAGTTAAAAAACAAAGTGAAATAGCCCATGGTTTTACTTACAATATTTAAATTATAAACAAGTTTATAAAATATGCTTTGAGGACAAAGCATCATGAACCGGAAGACAATGTAACAAACTTAAATAATAACAACAAACAATATATATGTATAAATTAAATATCAATATTAATATATATTGATATTAATAATTAATAATTAATAAATGGTTATTAGTAATCTATTCTAAAATGACGCATCCTTTCATGGATGGTTTCCAAAGTGCCTTGACAATTAATATATATATGGCACTCACTTTGTAATATTTTATCATCATTCATCTTTAATATTTATTTTATATTTTCAATATGGAATTATTTTCCATTGGTTGATTATTCAACTGAGTATTCATTAAGAATATCCGGATACGGATATTACAGCTACTGGTGCAAAATTTCCGTCAAAGTCTTGTCCCTCAACTTGGGCATACCCTTTGCAAACTAATCGAGTTTTATTCCTCAAAATGTGTCCTTGTTCATTCATCTTGTTTTTAAACACCCACTTGGAGCCTATTACATTTTTATCTACAGGTCTATGAACCAACTCCCAAGTGTTATTTTTGTCAATCTAATCAATCTCTTCATTCATGACTTTAACCCAATCTTCATCCTCACTAGCCTCTTAAAAATTCTTAGGTTTCATTGTAGATAGGAAAGCAATCTGAGATTGTTCTGGAGATTTGGTCAACTTTCTTCTTCTATGCACTCCTTTATTCTTGTCCCCAATTATCTGACTTTCAGGATGATTTTTCTAAATTATTCTGGAAGGTGCTTTTGTTTTCATCTACTTCCTTGAATTTGTCTGAGTGTTTGCATGTTCATCATCTGAATTTGAATCTTCTTGTTCAGATTCTTGGACCTATTTTTATTTAACTTCAACTGTATCTTCTGTATCTGGTTCAACACTACTTATTTGAATGTCTTTCACAGGGATTCCTTCGTCAATCTTGATGTCAATACAATCAACTAATTTGTGCAGCCTCTTATTATAACAAGTATACCCTTTATTGTTTGCAGCATATCCTAAGAGGATACCTTCATCATCCTTGTCATCATATTTCCCAAGATGTTCATCATTGTTTTTTATATAACACTTACTTCTAAAGACTTTAAAGTGTTTGATAGAAGTAGGTCTTCCAAACCATAGTTCATAGGGAGTCTTATCACTGTTTGGCCTTAGGTGAGATTTATTAAGAATATGAATAGCTTTGTGAATTGCCTCTACCCAGTATGTCTGAGAAATATTCTTTTCATTCATCATTGATCTTGTCATCTGTTGTACTGACCTATTATGTCTCTCAACAACTCCATTCTAATGTGGGGTCCCTAGAATAGTGTATTCTCTCTTAATTCCATTTTCATCACAAAACTCCTTAAAGTCTCATGAACAAAACTCTCCTCCTCTATCAAATCTCACTTCCTTCAGTCTTTTTCATGTTTGATTCTCAGTCAGGGCCTTAAACGTTTTGAACTTTTCGAGTGCCTCAGATTTTTTTATTCAGAAAAGCAACCCATGTAAGTCTAGAATAATCATCAATGACCAACATAAAATATCTTTCTCCTCTTGTGCCTTCTTTTCTTGATGGTCCACACCAATCCATAAGTACTAACTGAAGTCGTTTGTCTGTTGATGTAAAGTTCTTGGATTTAAACCATATGCGAGTCAGTTTTCCCATTTGACAGCGTTTACAAATAGAGTAATATGGCTTTGATATATTTGGAAGATCTCTTACTGCCCCATTGTTCACAAGTTTGATTATATGATAAAAGCTTAAATGTCCAAGTCTCCTATGCCAAAGCCAAATTTCATCATACTTACTTAGATGACATTCTTCTTGTTCTTCTTTCAAGACATAGACATTGCTTTCAGTTCTTATACATTTTGCAACCAACTGTCATGATGGTATAGACTTTATCTTTGTATCTTTAGAAGTGAAAACAACTTCACATCCTTTGTCACAAACTTGACTGACACTAAGAAGATTATGTTTTAGTCCATATACAAACATCACATCTTGGGCTTTCCCTTTGCCATTACTCAACTTGACCATTCCTTTTCCTTTGATCTTCCCTGGAGCATCATTTCCAAAAGTTACATTTCCTAATTTATTTTCACTTAGAGGTCGAACTTTACTTTTATCACCACTCATATGTTTGGAACATCCACTATCAATGTACCAGGGGCCTTTTTGCTTTTGAATAGAAAGGACTAAGCCACATTTGTTATCTTGTTTCTTCTTCCAAACTTTGTTACTTCCAGCAGAGTAATTCAATCTTGGGTTTGTTTTGTAATCCTTTAGATGATAGTTTGAAGCCTTGTGTCCAAAGTTATGGCAAACATAACAATTTGGCTCATTGTATAGTAAATCAGAAGGATTTTTATTTCTATCGTGAGTTATTCTCTGTGTTATACCCAAATCCTGTCACCACCATGTGATAAGACCTTTGACTTACATGTTTTCCCTTAATCCCAACACTTAGAGTGGAAACCCCATGTTGTTTGTCAATTCTACATGAAAATACTCAGCACCGCGCTTTACCTGTGAACCATGAGCGGTACCTTGCTCGCACCACCTATTTCTTGTTTACCATAAGCGGTGCCACCGCCTGTGGCCTTTGGGCCATAATCGTTTCTCATCTAAACCGCTCTGTCATAAGAGAATAAATGTGGTACCTTGGGTAAAATGGGAAAAATAGAAGTTTCTCGAGGCTTCTAGATCATGAGCCTCATGTCCTCCCTTATCCCTATCATTGTGGGTCAGTTGAGCTCGAGATCCCCCATCATTGGATCTTAGAGGCCACCTCATCCACAAATCTCTCAAATTATTAGAGGAATTTTGGGGTCTAAAATGGGCCTCCTAAGGAAAATAATAAAATAATAGTTAAAATAATAAAATAATATTGATTAATTTTGGAGGAAGAAAGAAAAAAACTACTTTTTCTGTTCGTATTTTTGACATATCTCATTGTGTTTTTACTCAAATTTCGATTGGGAGAGCTCGTTGGATGCGGAATTTGATTCCGCATCAAACGAGTACCCACACTGCATACTTTTGACGGACCCCGCTACCCCAA